>VMDO01008431.1:0-14060 GCA_007922755.1 Pedetes capensis
ACCTTTTCTCTTTGATATTTCCTCTTTACTGCATATTCCACCTTTCTTCTGTAAAAATGTTATATACCTTTTATAGAAATGGATTAATAAGACAATAAAGTTATAAATAAGCAATATTTAAATTGACCATATGAAAATTTACTACTGAATTTAATGAAATTTGATTGCACAATGCTAGGAAATAATAAGACTTCATTATTTTAATTTCATGTCCACTCCAAGAACTAATACTGAGCTGTACTTTTATTGGGCTAGAAGGATTATATATAAAAACCTTGTTATAATAACAGGAGAATGATAACCCAGTAATAACTTCAAATATTTTTATCCCATCTCATAAAGAATAAGAAATGTATCTATGAATGTATCTGCATATTTTGAGGTATATCATCCTAATGTTTCTGAGCTAAAATAGTTAGGCCTATGCATAAAATGTAATAGTATAGTTATGTTAAAGAATATCCCAGTACATCCTAAGGCTACTCCATCTCTTTAAAAATATTTTATTTTGCTAGTTATTTTGAGAGTAACATTTCGTGCTTTAAGGCCCAGTATTCAGAGCCCTCATCAAAATATCATGAAACAATCTGTTTAATAATCAGCTTGCCTGTTGTTTTTATCATACATTTTAATCCTATATTTATTATTCTGGCTTATTCAGTATATGTCAAGGCATTTTTGTTCTAAGACTTTTGAACATTTCAAGAATCTTAAAGTAATTGTATTTTACTTTAAAAAAATAACACTATGATGTTTGAGCTAATTTATTTTTGGCAGTTGTGTTCTTTACCAAAATATATTGTACAACCACATTACCTTCATTCAATTCTATAAAGATTATATATTACTGTATTTTTCTCTCCAGATTATAAAGTACAGAACAAAGATGGTATGAAAATATATTAATGTAACCCCCTACAAAACTATTCTACTTAAATAGTGATACTTTGATCTTATTTTATAATCTAACATATCCATGCTAACAAAAACAACTTTAATAACTATAAAAGATCAATGTTTTAGCTTTTATCAATATCCTTTTTATAAGTTATGATACAAAAATGAACAAAGACCAAAACCATACCCTTAGCCTCAGATAGTTCTGAAACTACCAATGATAGTATATGAAGAGAATGTTTAATAATATAAAAAGTATTGCCTAAAACGTGTCTTTTTTCCTTTGGTGTTTTTGGGGAAATATCTAAAAAATAATAATTTCAAAATATTCATTAACAATTTGATTAATGCAATGTATTTCTTGCTAATTATATCAGAACCTTTGATTTTAACATCTCTGACTTTGGTACAAAAGCAAAAAAAGCTACACAATATCTACTT
The DNA here is from genome assembly GCA_007922755.1 of Pedetes capensis. NCBI lineage: Eukaryota > Metazoa > Chordata > Mammalia > Rodentia > Pedetidae > Pedetes > Pedetes capensis. Next base: position 1,339 of record VMDO01008431.1, read on the forward strand.
ACATAACATACTTTTAGCAACACATAAAAGAAATTTCCTAAAATTCTTATTAGTAACTGACCTATTATGCAGACTCTTTTAAAAAGATTTAATACATGTAAACTTTTTTCTGCCCCATGTAAATACTCAAATACTGACAAGTAAAGTTAGCTTATGTATTATTTTATTTACCCTACTTCCAACTGTTTGTGAAAATTGCTTTCAATTAAAATAACACATTTAATGTCCTAATGTTATCTATGCCAAATGAAAAATGAAAATAAAATCAGCACCAGTCCTGTGTTTACCAAACAGATTTTTATGCCTGTGTCCTGGCTATGAGTATATCATCTTTAGAGAATTTGTCTAAAACTCTTGAGCTCAGACTTACATACTTTCCTCTGTATTGAATATTTAAACATCTATGTCAGCAAACTTACCAGTGATGGTTTAACTTGGCTAGTCCTCATTACTCTTAATGTTAAGCAGTAAATTTTTACTGTTTTTCAATCTGAGAACACATTGATTTCCCAGTTTTTACAATTATCTATAGATATACTGGGTTTTATGCTAGAGAGCTGATAGATCCACTTTTAGACAGTCTCTATAGATTATGGAAAAAAGAAAAAGTGCCATATATTCTCTTTAGGCTAGAAAACTGATTTTATGACATCAGTTACCTCCAAAAATGTTTTATTTAAAACCTGATATTCATCAATTACCTTCTATAGATTGATTTTATATGGACAATATTTAAATGAGAAAAAATTTCCTGCTTTGAGAAATGACTAACCACTTTTTATACTAGGTCAAGCAATGTCATAATGAATGTTAAAAATATTTCCTTTATATCCAAACAAAAAATATTACTTCTGCTTCATAAAATGGCATCAAAATCTAGCCATCAGCCTTCATGTAATTAACTAAAAATATTTTCAATAATTAAATTACTTATAATTTTCTCCTGTAATACCAAAACAGGCTTCTTAATACATTGTAACTTGATTACATTCCAGTAATAAATTAAAAATAAAACACCAGCTAAGTATGATTTAGGCCAGTAGTAGAGCATTTACCTAATGTGCATGAGGCCCTAGGTTCAATCCCCAGTATTAATAATAATAAACAGAAATCAATACTAAAAAGATCTGCTTTTTATATAAAATACTTGCTGTAAAATAAGTTTTGTAGTTTTATAAGTTTTTTAATCTAACAAGTCAACATTAATTTCAATTTACCAGGATTGAAGATTCTTCATGAATGCTTTTATGAATTCCTTCAGCAGGTGACTTATAAAGGCATTTTAAAATATACTATGTAGAACATTTTTTATGATGCATCAGTCTGAGTCTGTCAAAAGGTCATAACCTACCATGCATACAAAAACTGAAAAGTGCCCATCATGCCTAACTATTGGACTGTGTTTGCATTTAAGCAGAATCTTGAAGAAATTATTTAAAACACAGAATTAAAATGTAAGTTTTCTTAGCCTTCCTAGTTAGCAAGGATTTTAATAACCTTGATATGTTTTTAAAATAAATTTTAAATGATAGCTAAGAGACCTTAATAAAAATAGATTCCATCACACCTCTTCAAGATGTAACTCATAATTGTTATGTTTTCTGATTTTGTCAGGCTTTTGACTCTTTAGCAGGCTGAGTCTTAGCAAAGTTAAGGTTCATTTAAGTATCTGTTTATGTTAAAGTCTTTTAAATGACCACTTTGTAAACAACTATTATTTTAGATGATTCTGGTACATTTAACACCCAATGTGTCTGTGACTAGAAATGTGTAGAGCTGTGTGTCTGAACTTTATCTAAATATCATGCAGAAGTTTAGAATTAAAGGCATGTAAGCTTAATACATGCAAAGTGGCAAGTGTTCTCTTTTATACAATATGCATTGTATGTGGACCTTCAACATATAAAATGGCCAATAAAATACTTGACATTTGCTTTAAAAAAAAGATGTTATTCATATCCAACAAAATAGCTACATTTCATAATAAATGGAAAATTCAACACTGAATAATCTTTATGCAGTTCATAATAAAGTCTCTAGTTGGGGAGGTACATGTCTTGACTGTGATATAACTTACCAGGAATTGTCTAGTATATGGTATTTAAGCTAATGGGGTAGTGTTTGTTTTGGTATTAACTACAGTCAAGGATCTGGTTTTTAAGGTAATGGGGTAGCATTTGTTTTGGTATTGACTACAGTCAAAGGATCTGGTTTTTGCAGCCCTGTTCGGAAAGATGTTTTTAGAATACAGTAATGTTCACTAAAGTCATAGAATTTAAATTGTTAATAAGTAAATAATTATAAGTTCATTTGCATTAAAACTGTATGTATGAAATGAAAAAGTTTCAGTGTTTGTGGCCTCTAATAAAATTCAGTTTCAGTGTTTGTGGCTTTGTTACTATAATAGTCAATTCAAATAAACTTTTGAATATTACGTTTTCATGTTTAAAGATAAATTTGTTAAGTGTTAATTAGGAAAATGTCATTTCAAAATACTTAGACTCATGACTTTATGACAACAATACTTTCATTTAGAGGACAACTATTGGATTCTAGAATTTGAAGCACTGTTTTGAAAATAATAAGAACCTTAAGAAAAAGTAAAAACTTAACAGACTATACAGTTACTAAAAATTTTAACAATTTGCATTAGCACACATAAGCAAGTTTAGGAACTTTCAATAGTTAAGAAACTATTGAAAGCAAAAGTGAAATATACCATATTTCATGAAAACGGTAAGTATGCTTTTCTAAGTTTCTTTGGCATTTATCTGTTTCATAGTATAACTGTCAAGAAACTTATTCCTCACCTTGAAACTCTGACTTATTTTAGTTAAATGTTTTTATTTAGATTTGTTATCTTCAGATCTTTGGATGTGATTATATAACTTCTTTTCCTCACAATACTTGAAACAATGATTGTGGTGCTAGAACTTAAAGAGGTGCTGTGGCCCTGGCATGGAGACAAGCTTAAATCTAGTCTCTCTTGTTTTACCAATCCTACTCAAATCACTTAATCTGTCTGTGTCTCAGTTTCTTATCAGTTTAACATGGAATAATACCTCATAGGGTTGATGGGAAAAGTAGATGAGAGAACACAAGGATCTGTTGGTTCTTTTCACTATTTTTGTTTTTCTTTTTGAGGTTCATGGGGGTTGAATCCAAGGCCTCACACATACTTTTTAAGTGTTCTACCACTGGGCTATATGCCCAACCGAGTTTTTAATTTTTTATCTTGAGATAGGGTCTCCATAAGTTATGCAGGTTGCTTCTGGCCTCGAACTGTGATCCTCCTGCCTCTGCCTCCTGAGTCACTGGGATTATAGGCATGAAACATGGCACCCAGCATTTCATATTTTCTTATTACTAAACTAACAATTATAAAATTATGGCTTACTGGGAGGCATTTCTGAATAAGTATATTTAGCCAACAGTTCAAGTAATTATTTTCAAAAAGGCATTCATGGAAAAAGATAAAAACTTGCCTGCTGTAAATTTCTATTCCTATACTTAGCAGTGATGATACACTTTGTAATAATTCTTAACTACACTTGGTAGTAAGCAGGGCTTCAAACCCATGAAAATTTGGGTTCAGGTTAGGTATTCATTCAGTATGTTAAAATTTGGAAGGTTTGGGCTTGATTCAGATTTGGGTTTCAAATTTTAATTCTGTGTGCAGATGAGTAAAATTTTTTTCAGTTTTTATGTATAATAAAATAGCTAATGATACAGAAAAGAAAAAAAGAAGCAGGAAGGGAGGAAAGGAGCAAAAAAGAAGAAAGCATTAAAACCTGGACCCAAACCCAATTTTTTATTGAGTCCTGGTTCAGTTTGAAGCCCTGCTATCTACACATAGGACTTAAATCCAAATCTGAATTGAACCTGAATCCTCTAAATTTTAATATGAACCCAATTTCTCAGTTTTGAAGCCCTGGTAGTCAGCATTAAATACTGAAATGTTAATGTGTACTATGACTTATTATATCTTTACTTTCTCATTGCATGGTTTCTCTGAACTCTTAAGTGGCTATTTCAGTTTTTTCATGTAATTTTCATTAGTGTTTTACATTTTGAGGCTATATTGTTCAATTGTGTAAGTTCATATTGTTATAACTTGTTGCATTATTCTTTTTATACTAAGTCCCATTTATTTTAGCAATGGTTTTCATCTGCATATAGAATGCCTTATATTAATATTGCTATGCCAGCTGTCTTTCGGTTAATGTAGAACACTATTGTCTCTTGACAAATTATTGTATAAAATTCTTTTGTATTATAATTACATTTAGTTTGTTTTGCAGTATGGGGGAGGGGACTTGAGCCCAGGGCCTTATGCAATGCAAGACAAGTGTTCTACCATTAAGCTTCATCCCAGCCCTTCGTATTTTTTTATTTTGAGACAGGTCCTTACTAACTTGCACAGGCTGCCTCAGGCCTTGAACTTGCAATCCTTCTACCTCAACCTCCCGAGTCACTGAGATTACACGCATGTGTCACTGCAACCAGCAGTTAGTCACATTTGTATTTATTTCTGCCATCTTATTGTGGGTTTTCTATTTACCGTACTTTTCCTTTTTCCTCTTTTTCCTCCTCCTAGTCTTCTGTTGGATTCAGTTTTCCTTTGCCTTTTCATTGGCTTGAAAGAAATATGTTCTATTTTCATTATTTTAGCAAATAACCTCACATGTATAACATGCTTACTAACTTTATATTAATATCCATAACTTTTAAACTAATAGAAGCTACTAGACTAGTTCAAAGGAAAATAATCTACTGAAATTTTAATGATTCCACAGTAAAAATTATTACTCTTTTAAAAATCCTTTAGCCAAGAAATAAGGTATAACTGGTCACATTTTTATTAAATATATTGAATTAAGAGACAGTATGATTCCAATCTAAGTCAATCATAATCTAATTTTTGAAGGTTCATCTTCATGTTAAATCCCACAATCCAGTGATTTTCAATTAATGAGGTATATACACACAAAGCAGGACCTTATGAGTAGGAACATAGCAAAGCTAGTACCATTTTCCCCATACCATACACTAACAAAGGCAGTATCCTCCATTTCCAGTCATTTCTAGAGCTGTCCATCCAGTTTACCCAGTGAGTCTTTCAGGCCCTGTACAAATGTTTCATCGAGAAATCCTTAATGACTCTTAAGCAAGAGTCATCTGTCTGTGGAGCTATAGTTTTCTCTTTGCAGATGGTTTCCTCAAACTTGGTTTCCTCAAGCATCCTGACATCTCATACCATCTTGTTCTTAAGTGAGGAGCTATGAGTTTTAAAATCCATGGTAACTGTACCACAAATAGTTCAGCTGATAACCAAGAATGAAACTTCTGTACTATAATCTGAAGACTTATTTTAGTTACAATCCAGGTACAGCTAAACCTCCCAAGAGTTCTTATGAGAAGCCATATAGTAGAGGGTATATTTCATTGTTAGGACCATCAAAGCTCTCTTGGTGTGTAGTTCCTCTCAGTTCCTTTCCTTCATCATGAAAATGTAAGTAGAAACTAATGTGATGCATTCTTAACCGGAGTGTTTAAATATGGTCAACTACTCTCTGTTAGATGGTTCCCTGAATTCAGAAGCTCTATTCTGCATAACCCAAGACTACCTAAAAACTAATTTAAAAAGCCAGTTTCACCTCTAAATTAGTCCATTCCTGTCTGCTCAAAATAGTTATGATACAGGTGATTGGTGATACAGGAAGGCACCTTAGGCTGAGCTTCTATCCTGTCTCCAGAAATAAGACATACTTCATGAAAGGTGAAAATCTCCACTAATTAACCTTAATTAACTTGGTTGTTACTATTCTGGCCCTTTTAGAAATATTACCCAAATTGGTTGTGTTCCTCCTGTTAAGAGTTAACCAATCCTATCCAAAGCTCCTGCAAGATGATGAGGCAGAGCCAGTTGTGCTGTGCTAAAATGACATATCTCATATTGTTGTACATTTTGCAAGGGATTCAAAGGCTTTATACTAGAATCTGTACTTGGTTACAGATCTTGGTTACCCTAATCTGTGTCCAGGCTACCCACAAACTCTGAACTTCATTGCAAAAATAGATATATGGCTGTCAATGTCATAAGTAGTAATATCAGAGCACTATGGGGGATGGCCTGCAGCCGTGGTACTGTGGCAGCCAATCCTGTCTGATCTCTGAAACTAAGCAGGGTTGGGCCTGGTTAGTACTTGGATGGGAGACCGAGTGGGAATACCAGGTGCTGTAGGCTTGGGAGAAGGACTTGACAACCCACTCCCAAAAATCAATCTGCCATTGAAAACCCTATGAACATCAGAGGAGCACTCACAATAGCGTTTCCCCTGTTGTACGTAGGGTCGCTATGAGTCAGATACAGACTCAAAGGCACCTAACAACAACATACAACCCACAGATCAAGCAAAATGATGAGCTCTACTTCTAGAAAAACTTGCTTCTATAGCCACAGGTTTTCTAACTTCTAAGGTGCCTAATCAATGAGTTTGCTTGTGAAACAAGTCTCTAATATATGGTACATTAGTTCTGCTTAATATATAACTTTCCCATTACTTCTTAACTGACTTCATAGGACAGTAGTCTACTGAGCTGATATCTTATTACTCTCCTAATGTGATAGCCCATGACCACTTATCTAGGCAGTGCTGTCACCTCCTGCAACATTACCTCCAAAAATACACCAAAATGAATATTTGAGAACTGCAGGAGAAGTATTTGGAAGAAAATTCATTTATGGTAAAGGGATCCACAAGACGCCAAATAAGGTATTAATAGCTTTGGAATCGGATTCTTAGAGCTCTCTCTGTTCACAGTCATCTTCTAGGAGGGATTAGGATCCCCCCTCTTGGAAGTGTATGCCATACAGTTTTAAATGTCGCCTCTCGTCCACTCTACACTCAAACTGCTGGATCAAATAGAACACAATGGAGTACTCTAAAGAATCTTTCTTTTACCTATTGTGCCTCCTACACAGAATCTGACTGATTCACTTATTATCACAGAAGTCAGATCCAATTCACCACAGTCCACCACTCAAAATATCCTGCATTCAGCAATAATTATGCCTTCTCTTTTCTGGTTTTACTTTATTGTGCTTCCAGTACCACACATATTCTGGTCACCAGCTAGGTGCCTTCACAAATTTTGGTCTGCACAAAAAGAACTCCATTAACAATCTCCACCAAGCCAAGCTCCAGTGTATTTACCAACACTGGGCCATAACAAAGAGTATTCAAGTAGAAGATACTGTGTTGGAGTCCATGGCAAGAAATGGAACACTGCTATAGGGACACTTCAAAGGAGTTATCATCTCACTGGTTTTCCAAATTTTCTCCTTCATTCATGTAAACACATGCCATTTTTTACCACTCTATCCAGCCCTAGGAGATACTACATTCCATTCTATGCCCCAAAAGTCAGCCCTAGTGATCCCAGCAGGAAACTGGAATAAATATGTCATGTGGAAAGCCCAGAATGATGAACAGAAAATCTAAAAGAATGTTTGTGGAAATGGTCCTTCTCCCATTAGAATGCCTTCAAGCATTCTTTTCCATTCAGCGTTTCCAAGCAACAGGGGACCCATTGCCTTGCTGATTATAATAAACTGGAGCTGAACTGTGGCACTTAGAATAAATCTAGGGGAACTGCCAGCCTAAAAGTGAGCACTCTCTTGCTACCATACTTAGAATGGATATGCTAAGACAGGCTCTCATTTTAAACATTAGCCTAGCTGTCCAATCACCTATAAGATATAATGCTGGCTTGTTATGTTCTAGCTATTGTATAAATTGATACCTTATAACTTCTTCTCTGTGATGTCTTATGGAGCCCCAGAGAAATCCCTAAACAGTTTGAGAGGCCTGGAGCATTGATCATTTCCTCCCTTCATCATCACCTTCAACAAACCCAGCAGAACATATCTGAATAAGGTACTTACAAATGTTTAAAATATTAATAACTTAAATCAGCAAGAATTACTTGAAAGTAAATGTACTAACATTTATAGCAACTATTATAGGATTTCTACATTGTATTATATATACATCCTGATTGCCCCTTTGGTCAATTATGAGGTAAGATATGTATGTGAATAGCAAATTTAAGAAATATAAAGAGAATACTGCCTTTTTGAAGTTTTTACAGATTAGTCATACATATAACCTAATGTTATTAGTTTAAAATTCTTAATATACTAAGTACCTCAAGAGAGCTTTGTAGTTTATCATATAAAGAACTTGATATATTTATTCATTGGCTTATTAACAAATGTCTTTTTTCAGTAGCCTTAAAAGAAACAATTCTGGGTTTTTTATTGCTTTCTGTTGAAACAGCAGTGGTTACAAATATCCCTTATTTTAAGAAAAGCTATAAAAATGTAAAGATCTGTGAAATGAAAAAGCAGAAAATTAACATTCTAAATATTCTGAAACTTCAATCTTAATAAATTAAATGTGTGAGGCCAGTAGGAATGTTAAGAATGGGGATGAACATGGGCAAATCATCTAGTACAGGGTATTGGATTTTAAATTTAGTAAAAGATCTCTTTTTACAGCAGACACGATATAAATAAAGTAGGGCTAGCCTATAAAAACTGAGGTTGAGGACCTCCAACCACTACTCTCAATAAAAGTCACTATACTAATTTGCCTGAGAAGTAGAAGCCATGAGAGGTAGTTTGGACAAATAACTCATTTGGAAGGAGGTACAATGAGAAGGAAAAGTATCAGTAACCTTGTTTCTTACCCATCTTTCCCCTGGAGACACTTTAGACACATTGGTGCCCAAAGAATAGTGGTTAATGAGAACAGAAATGAAGAGTGGGTGGGTACCCAAAAAGCTCTACAAACCTCTTTTCACTGCAAACACAGCTTGTGTCCCCCTCTAATGCAACACTAGTATAACTTTCCTGAAAATGAAAAAATAACATATTTTCTCTTTTACCACAAACCAGTAAGAATTGAGTTTTTAAGTCTTGTGGGCTTTCACCAGCCAAGCCCTGGACTGGTCCAGTCTTGGAAACAAAAGCCCAGTGTCAGGTCCCAGCCTCCTCCCTTCAAAAGGGCATGGATGTCCATAGAATCGAGGCAGGAAACAGAGTTCTCCAAGGCTCCTCTCTGTAGCAGAGACTCCCAGCCTGGACAGAAGTTTGTCAGCTAGGTTTGGAGTAACAGGCTGAAGTAAAGTTCCAAAGACTCGCAAACATTCCAAGGCCACATGAAGCACAGTACCCAGCCAGGGAGCATCCACGGGGCTCTCCCAGTTCAATTTCCATGGTGCATGCCTTTGGACAAAACCATTAGTTTGCCGAACACAGGTGGACACTGCCTCCAGAGCCTTATATATCTGAAAATTATCATAGTAGTCTGCTACCTGTTTGGGCAAAGTGGCCACTGCATTTACAAGAGCATAGTCCTCTGCCTGAGCACGAACTGATGGCTCAGTCAACCCTGGCTCGCTGGGGAAGCAGGTGGTGCAGAAGGCTGGGTAGGTCCCAGAAGGATTTATTCTGTTGGCAGTGCATCGGTTCAAAAGACCTCCCAGGGCATCTGCCAGCTCAGAGTCCAGCAACTTAACCACTTTTTCATCATAGTAGTCGCAGTCCCAGTTGGGAACGCCCTGCCGAAGAAGAAAGTAGCGAAAGCCATCCACAGTATAGCGATCAAGGCAAGACCTGGGATCCACGACATTGCCCAAACTCTTGGACATCTTTTGGCCACACACCGTCCAGTGGGAATGGACATAGATGCGATGGGGCAGGCTCAGTCCGGCGCCTAAAAGGAGCGCAGGCCAATAGATGGCATGAAATTTGAGAATGTCCTTACCTATGATATGAGATGTGGCCGGCCACCAAGATTTGAACTCAACATCTGGGTAGCCAATTATGGTGAGGTAGTTGACCAGGGCATCCAGCCATACGTAGATGGTCTGTGAATCGTCCCCGGGAACCGGAATGCCCCAGTGCAAGTGGCTACTCCTTCGAGAAACTGACAGATCCGGCAGTTCCTCCTCCAGCCACTGAAGGACGGTGTGATGGAATGGCTCAGGGGTGATCGCCTGCGGGTTGCTTCGCAGCCACCGCTGGAGCGGCTCCTGAAACTGGGAAAGTCTGAAAATGTAGTTTTCTTCCTTGGTCCAGGAGACAGGATGCCCGCTCTCGACAGATACGGGACGTGAAGCCCCTGACGGACCCTGCTGCCAGGTGACCTTGGCCTCAGGAAGGAAGCACTCGTCTGAGGCGCAATACCAACCTTCATAGAGCCCTTTGTAGAGTAGGCCCCGGGCTCTCAGCACCTCCCAGAAGTGCTGCACTGCCACCCGGTGCCGGGCCTCCGTGGTGCGGATGAAGTCGGTGGAGGAAATGTCAGCTTCCCGAAAAAGCTGCTGGAACTGGGCAGAGACTCGATCGCACAGCTCGATTGGGGGCAGACCTGCAGTGGCTGCCGCCTGCTGAATCTTCAGGCCGTGCTCGTCTGTACCGGTGGAGAATCGCGTGGCTGCAGTGCCCGGAACTCGGAGGCGACGGTGGCGGCACAGAGCATCCGCCAGCAGCGCCGAGTACAGGTGTCCAATATGCGGCGCCGCGTTCACGTAGAAAATGGGAGTGGTGAAGTAGGCGCGCGCGTCGCAAACATCCTCACGGGCACACGGAGGGCACGAAGCGAAGCGGCGTGGGCCAGAGACCTCCAGGAGAAAGACTCTGTTGGCCCCCGGGCGTCCCAGCAACCGGAGGACAGATAATCGCAGCATACTGAGGGCCAGCCGGGCGCTGCCGACGCCAGCACGTGTGAGCAGCGCATGCGCAGCGGGGCCGCGCCGCAGCTTCCGTCCAGAGAGCCAATGAAATCCGGCTGCGAGCTCCCGGCCCACGCCGCCTACTGCTACATGCTTCCTCCAATCTGTAGCGGGACTCCGCGGCGGAAGCCCATGAGAAGGCTAGTGTGGGACAGTGTGTTAGCAGAGGTTGTACAAAAAGATAACATCCTGAGTTTCCTCCTTTGGGTTGTAATTTTACGCTCACGCATCTGTTTCCGGTTTGGGGCAGCGCTGCTTCTGGATAAGCATTTTATATTCAGGTGTTTCTCAAAATTGTCATGGGCTGGCATATTGCAGCACACAGTATGCCTTGTTCATATGCCCTGGTTGACATCTGAAATGTCATCTAAATGTTATCTTAGAACCTTAATAAATGTAGAAGGGATAAAGAAATATAATTATCTAGAGCACTTAAGGGAAGGACTTATTTGATAGGTACTGTGGAGTCGGGTCTGACTCTAGCAACCGCCCATACAAAAAAACGACAGAGGCACTATATCTGACAGTGCTTCTCTGCAATCCTTAGGGTTTTCAATGGCTGATTCTGGAGGGCTGCCAGGTCCTGCTCCCATTTTTACAGTGCTGGGGATTGAACGCAGGGCCTCAGAGGGATGTGAAGCAAGCACTCCACCAGCTGAGCTAAATCCTGGCCCCAAAGGGAAGGACTCAAAAAATGGAAGAAATCATTCTCAACACAATCTTTGCTTAATCAGCAAAAGGTGGATTTGTGATCTGCCAAGCTCTTGCTCTAGGATCCAGGGAGACAGAATGCACAGTCACTGTGCACATAAGGAAGAAATAACTTTCAAATTTATTACTCAAAAGTAGTTAATAATTTTCCTTTAAAATGGTCTTGGAGTTCTAGAACCAGGTTTCCCAAGTTTGTTTTTAGTAATAGAATCTGAGGTTTGGGGGGAGTGGGACCTCAGGAGCCCAAAATTGAATTAATATTAATTCTTGGTTCATAACACTCTCATCTTTGGTCTACATCTGGCCTTTTCCCTCTAATTTAAATACCAGGAGTGTCAAAAATATACACACATTTTAAGAGATGTTATCTATGTATTTTTGAAGTTGAATTATGGTAGCAATGTATAGTATGAGGTTTGCTCAAAAGATGTTAATCAAATGAGTGATAGCGCCACCATGTGACAGGACAAAGAAAATGCTGAAAGCATGTTTGTCATTCGAGGAGCACAAGACTATTTTGAAATGATAATTGAAATTGGAAAATATGTGGAAGTACAACAATGGAGACATGAGTATGCAACAGAACCGCCAACACACCTAACAATTGCATGCATCTGTGATAAGTTTGAGATGAATGGTATGGTACTATGTGTGCTGTGCACAAGGGAAGTTTGGGAGGCCTTGCACAGCAACTAGTCCTGCTGCTTCGGAGCACCTCCTATAATAGCAGAAGTCAACTGTGCCTTATATTCATATTTTGTTATCGGTATATATTGAATAACAGGTTTTTTTTCTTTCCCAAAATGTGTATACATTTTTGGCACACACATACATTTAATGAAATGGAATGGAGCACTCATGAACCCAAACACAACCTAAGTACTAAAAGTGATTCTCAAAGTATAGTCCCAAGAACAGCTGCACTACTGGTACCCAGAACTTTGTTAGAAATACATATTCTTGGCAAGATAGGCAATACACTCCATCATATAGGCATTGGAAAAGATTTCCTTAATAGGACCCCAATTGCTCAAGAAATTGCAACAAGAATAGATAAATGGGACCACATCAAATTAAGAAGCTTCTGCACAGCAAAAGAAACAACAGAATCAAGGAAACCTCCACAGAATGGGAAAAAATCTTCGCATTTTATACATCTGACAAAGGTCTAATTACTAGAATTTATAAGGAACTCAAGAAAAAAAAAA
>VMDO01008431.1:14160-30108 GCA_007922755.1 Pedetes capensis
GGAAATCAATATGGAGGTACCTCAAAAAACTAAAAATAGATCTACCATATGACCCAGCTATAACACTATTGGGAATTTACCCAAAGGGAGATGAGTCATCATACCACAGAGACACCTGCATCTCCATGTTCAATGCAGCGCTTTTCACAATAGCAAAGATATGGAATCAACCAAAGTGCCCTTCAACAGAAGAATAGATAAAAAAAACTATGGTATATATACACAATGGAATACTATTCAGCAATCAAGAAAAATGAAGTAGGGTCATCCGCAGCAAAATGGATGGAATTAGAGAAAATTATTTTAAGTGAACGAACACAAGCTCAGAAAGAGAAACAACACATGTTCTCACTCATATGAGAGAGCTGACTCAAAATTACAAGGAAAAATCCTACTCAAAGGTCAGATTACATTAAAAGGGGGGGAGGGAAGATAAGAATGAGGTCAATATAAATGGACTAGAAATCGCATGTAATTGTTCTAACAAGATAGAAACAAAGACCACTACAGGAAAAGTTTCTATCTTAAACAGAATGGAACCCAAGGACATATACAAAAATACTATATAGTAAAAGATAGAGAAGACTTGGATGGGAAACTTAGATAGGAAGGGGGGAGGGGGGAAACGTAGAGGAGGGTAAGGGGTAACCTATATGAATAATGCTTATCAAATTGCATATATGAAAATTGTCACAACGAAAAGCTTGTCAAAATGAATCACATTATGATGTACATTAAAAATTTCTAATAAAAAAAAGAAAAAAAAAAGAAATACATATTCTTAGGCCCCATTCCCCACCTACTGAATCAGAAAATCTGGAGATCCCACCCAACAGTCTATGTTTTAATGAACACTCTGATGCAAGCTAAAGTTTGTGCACCAGTAAGCATAAAGATAAGCCTGCAGTGGTAGCCCAGCGGCATCCAATCCCGTCAGATCTCGGAAGCTAAGCAGGGTCAGGCCTGGTTAGTACCTGGATGGGAGACCGCCTGGGAAAACCAGAAGCTGTAGGCTTGGGAGAAGGACCTGGCAACCCCCTCCCAAAAATCAATCTGCCATTGAAAACCCTATGAACAGCAGAGAAGCACTGACAACAGTGTTTCCCCTGTTGTACAGAGGGTCTCTATGAGTCTACCGACTCGACGGCACCTAACAACAACAACAACAAGCATAAAGATAAGTAGAAATTTAAATCTGTGTGCTGGTTTTCTTCTCTCTTCCTTCCACAGGTCATAATTGCCCTGAAGTTAGTACTTGGGCATTTATGTTTATATAAATTTGTATCTGTATGTGTGTGTGTGTGTGTGTGGGTGTGGGTGTGTGTGGGTGTATATATATATATGTACATATATATGTATGTATATATATATGTACATATAAATATTGCTGTATAATGTTTTAATGAAGGCGTGCAGTAAGTTAGATCAGATTTCTGTGGTGATATGAAAGGTGGACTAATTGAATTCTCTATAAAAGGTGAAAAGGTAAATATCCACTGTGTATTCAATCAATTTGATTCAGCAGTTTAAAAAAGGCAAATAAAAATAGGTAGAATTTAAAACTAAAGGGTTTGTACAGCACTCTCCAGAGCTGGAAGACAACCCAATCAACAAATCACGTTCTCCAACAATTCTTTTTTTTTTTTTTTTTTTTTTACATTTCCATTGAATCAGTGCTTACCCATACAAGCATGCTATTTTTCTCCCATCTTAAGGGAAAAACAATTCTCATCCCCCACTACAGCTCCGTTTCTTTCCTTTCCTGTAGTACAGAAGTCCTTGAAAGAAATGTTTGCTAGTATACACAAGTGATTCAAGGTTTTTTTGCTATCAGGATAAGTACTGCTATTAACCTTCTTAAAAATGTATCCACGTATATATATATGTAAAAGTTTCTCTTGGACATAAGCCTTGTAGTGAAATGACTATCTCATAGAGGATGTGAATTTCACAAAACAATGCCAGATTGTCTTCTAATGATTACATAAATTTACACTCCCATCAGCAATGTTTGGTTGAAGAGATTTTGCCAATATTTGGTATTATCTGTATTCTTCTCTTTTGCCAGTCAAATGAGTACAAAGTGTTATGTCACTAATGTTCACAATAGCAAAAAAGTGGCAGCAACTCACATGTCCATCATCTGAGGAACGGACAAATATAGTGTGTGTGTGTGTGTGTGTGTGTGTGTGTGTGTGTGTGTGGTGGAATATTAATTAACATAAAAAGGAATAAAGTGTTGAAATCCAGGAGCTAGAAAATGGAGATCATTGCACAACATTGTGAATGTACTTGATGCTACTGAATTGTATGCTTTAAAATGCCTAAAATGGTAAATTTTATATGTTGGATATTTTACTACAATTTTTAATGTCTTCTTGCTATAATTTTTTTCTTTTCTTTTTCCTTATAATCTTCTTATAATCTTTTTCCTTTTTTTTTTTTTTTTTTTTTTGCAGGGTGAGTTTGAGACAGGGTCTCACTATGTAGCCCAGGCTAGCCTCAAACTCATGTCAGCTCCCCTGCCTCAGTCTCCTGAATTGTGGGATTATAGGCATGCACCACAATGCCCGGCTTTGCTGTAGTCTTGACTTGCACTTTTCTAAATACAAGTGAAGTTGAGCATCTCTTCGCATATAAGCCATATATGTTTCTTTGCCTGTGACATGCCTCTGTGTGTGTGTGAGAGAGGACAGACAGACAGACAGACAGACAGGGTCTTACTATCTATATAGCCTAGGCCGACATCAAACTCTTGATCCTACAGCCTCCACCTTCCAAGTATTAGGATTACAGGTGCATACCACCATGCCTGACTTGCCTATATTTTGTACAAAATATAATATATTCTTTTTAAATGGTCTTTAAGTTCTTCTAGAAGATTTGTATGTTCTGTGTCTGTTTTTCTATTGGCTTATCTTTATTCATAAGAATTCTTTATATGTTTTTGATGCTGTTCCTTAATTGGTTGATATTTTGCAAATACCTACTGATTTGTATCTGACCTTTTCACTTTAGTGAGTCTTAATGAATAATTCTTTAGTATTGTATAATTTTTCACAATTTATTTTATGATTATCATTTTTGTCTTTAAAATATTCTTGGATTTGAGATATTTATCCATATTTTCATATAAAAGTATAGAATTTTTACTTTTGATATTTAAGATTTTATGTAGAAATGACTTTTTTGTGTATTTGGGGCTACAGATTGAACCCAGGGCCAGGATCATGCTAGGAAAGCATTCTACCACTGAGCCACACTCCCAACTCTAGAATTGACATTTTTTTTAATATAATAAGAGGTAAAGATCCAATTTTTTCCCATATGGCTAACCTGTTGTGTCAATTCCATTTCTGCACTGATCAGAGTGCCGTCTCCATTATATAGTAAGTTTCCATACACCAGCTTTGTTTCTAGGGCCTTTATTCTGCTGTATTGGTGAATATCTCTGTGCTTTGCCAAAAACACTTTTAATTACTATAGATTTATACTATCTTTTTTATTTTTTTTTTGTAGTATTTGGAGATTGAACTCAGGGCCTCATGCATGTTTTGCAAGCACTGTTCCACTGAGCTGCACCCCCAGCTCATTTTTTATTTTATTTTTGCCTTTAGACAGGTTCTGCTAAATTATGCTGGCTGCCTAGGGTCTCAAATTTGTGATCTTCCTGCCTCCACCTCCCAAATTGCTGGGATTACAGAAGTTCACCACCGCACCTGGCTCTAAATCTGTATATACAAAGAACTAACCTCTTCTCCTATTCTTCTTCAGAAAAGCCAGCCATTCTTAGCCCTTTATCATCCACATAATTTTTATTTTTTGCAGTATTTGAGGAGATTGAACACAGGGCCTGACACATGCTAGACAAGTACTCTACTACTAAGCTGCACCCCAAGGCCCATTTTCATTTTGAAACAGGGCCTTGCTAAGTTACATAGGCTGCCTCTGGCCTCAAACCTGCAATCCTCCTGCCTCAGCCTCCTGAGTCACTGGGATTACAGGTGTGTGCCATAGTACCTAGCCACATAAATATTAAAATCAACTTGATAAGTTTCATACAAAAGATTTGCTGGGGTTCAGGTCACCACTGCCTTGAATGTATAGCTAAATGACAAGTGTCAAGGGCTGGGGACTAACATATTTATATATTATTATAATATTTATAAGATTATATAATATATTATATTATATTATATTATATTATATATTATAATATTAAGTATTCCCAAAACTGACTATGAATATCTTTCCATTTACTTAAGTCTTCTTTATTAACATTCAGTAAAGTTTTACAATTTGCTGCATACAAATCTGGCTTAATATGTCCATAGATTTATTCCTAAAAACCACATCATTTATTTATAAGGTTATTGGTGTCATTTTCTGAAGGTTGTTTTTTAAGTTATTTCTGATATACAAAATTGATTTTAAAAAAAGAAGAAGATGACAAGGAGTTGTTTTGTTTGAAGAAAGAGTGGAGGGGAACCCAAAACCTGCCTACTCACATCCCTTCATGATCAAAGCTCTCTCTCTCTCTCACCAAAAGCTCCCATAGCCTTAGAACCAGAGGGCTCCTCCATATACAGTTAGGAAACTACTGACTTGTAAAAATAAACCATTAAGAACACTCTATAATTTAAAATAAATATCATTGAGCTGAGGATATAGTTTAGTTGTAGAGCACGTGTTTAGTATGCACAATCCTAGGTTTAATCCCCAGCAACAAAAAAGAAATAGAATATTACAAGTAATAGACATTGAAAATTTACAAAGCCATAAAAATTTTTCAGTGTGTGATGCTAAGAAGCCAGACTTTGGAACAAAATAAGAAATCAAATATAAATCATAAGCCATATAACTATTATGTATATAATGAATGTAGCATTTCTAATTATTGGAGAAAGAATGACTTTCTCAATATGTAGTGCTTTCTGAAGTCATTAACTTCATATTTGGGGAATTTTCAATTAATAGTATGTTAAGCCTTTAAAACCCAGTGTTGGTCTGCTAAATTCTGAATTCTGAAGCACCTAAAATGTGGCTTTTCAACTTGTGCCCTTGTGGTACTTGACATATATAAATAGGTGCTCCAGAAATATTTGAATTCTTGTTGAATCTACTTTTTGAGGACACATAACATAGGTTAGATTTTAAAAGTATTATTACGCAAAGCCTGCAGCTGTAGCCCTGTGGCATCCGATCTCGGAAGCTAAGCAGGGTCGGGCCTGGTTAGTACCTGGATGGGAGACCGCCTGGGAACACCAGAAGCTGTAGGCTTGGGAGAAGGACCTGGCAACCCCCTCCCAAAAATCAATCTGCCATTGAAAACCCTATGAACAGCAGAGAAGCACTGACAACAGTGTTTCCCCTGTGGTACAGAGGGTCACCATGAGTTGGATACCGACTCGACGGCACCTAACAACAACAATTATGCAAAAACTTTGTTCTATAGGGAAAGGTTGGATAATACATAATTATCACTTAGAGGCTATTAGACTTTAGTGAGTTCAGGTGATCTAGACTGGCCTAGTAACTATCATAATACTATGTTACTACTTATGGAGAACATTTTCACAAGGCTCATTCACTCATTCATTTATTCATGAACTAAAAGAGCCCCTACTAGAGCATAGACAAGAATCAACCATACGTCTCCATCTTATCTAGCCTGCACTTCAGGAAATTACACTTACAATCCAGAACTAAAAGCTCTCCCTGAAATCTGCCATTGACAACAAACAAATATAATTCAATATAGAAAAACTGACCAATGTTGGAAGACATTTGTTCCAAAAACCTATCCTGATTACCTCATTGTAAGCCTAGGGAAACATCATTGGCAAAAGATTCTATGTGGAAACAATTGTAGTTGTGACAATTGGATACCAAAGGGGAAGAGAATTAACTTAGATTCATATTTTACTATTTATGTTGCAATTGCTAGATGAGTCAGAGTTAAAACAAAGAGTAAGAGCAGGTTACACAGATGTACCACAAAGAATATTTAGGGCAGTGAAAGCTGTGTATGATATTACAATTGTGGATACATATTTTTATACATTTGTTTACCTATGTGTTTGGGGTGAAACTGAGGTGTCAATGTAGGTTGATCAACTGTAACAAATGCTGTGGTTATGGATGTTGATAATGGGAGAGCTGGTATACTTGTGGAAACTGGCCAGATAGGAATTCCCTCTACTCTCTGCTTAATTTTTCTGTGAATATATAACTGTTCTGAAACAATAAAGTTTATCAATTAAAAAAAAACTAAGAAATAAAACAGCAAAGCAAGCTGAGAGCTACTTGGGATGATGCTTAGCTACATGGGAGGCTGAAGCAGAAAGATTGCTTCAGCCCAAGTATTCAAGCCCAGCCTGGGCAACTTAGCACGACCCCTTCTCTCAAAAAAATAAATTTTTAAAAACCCAGAAAGCCAATCAATGTAATTCATCCTATCAAGAGACTTGCAGACAGAAATCATATGATCATCGCAATTGATGCTGAGAAGTGCAATATCCTTTTAACAAATTGCAACATCCTTTCATGATAAAAGTCCTGGAGAAAGTAGGCATAACAGGGAAACACCTCAACATCATAAAGGCCATCTATGACAAACCCATAGTCAATACCATATTAAAGGGGGAAATTTTGGAATTATTTCCTCTAAGATCAGGAACAAGACAAGAATATCCACTCCCTCCCCTCTTATTCAATATTGTGACCAAAGTCCTAGCCAGAGCAATCAAGCAAGAGAAATAAATCAAAGGGACACAGATAGGCAAAGAAGAGGTCAAATTATCCTTAATCACAGATGAAATAATCCTAAAGGACCCCAAAAATTCGTCTGGAAAACTCTTAGAGCTAATTAACTCCGTCAGCAAAGTTGTTGTTGTTGTTGTTAGGTGCTGTCAAGTTGAGTGCAACTCATAGCAATCCTATGTACAACAGACAAACACTCTCTGACTTTGCCATGGCCAGGACTATTGTCAGTGCTTCTATGCTATTCATAGAGTTTTCAATGGTGGATTGTTTCAGGAGTGGATTACCAGGTCCTTCTCCCCGGCCTGCAGCACCTGGTATACCCAGGTGGTCTCCCTTCCAAGGACTAATCAGGCCAACCCTGATTAGCTTCCAAGATTAGGCAGGATCAGAGGCTAGGGTGCTATGGCTGCAGACTTCAGCAAAGTAGCAGGATACAAAATTAACTCTCAAAAAATCAGTAGCCTTCCTTTATACCAATAGTGAACAGAAAGAGAAGGAAATTAAGGCAACAATCCCATTGACAATAGCCCACCAAAAAATTAAATATTTAAGTATCAATCTAACCAAAGACCCTGAAGATCTCTACAAGGAAAACTTCAAAACATTAAAGAAGGAAATTGCAGAGGATGCTAGAAGATGGAAAGATCTCCCTTGCTCATGATTCTGGAGAATCAATATTGTAAAGATGGCTATATTACCAAAAGCAATTTGCAGATTTAATGCAATCCTCATTAAAATTCCAGTGACAGACTTTGCATAAATAGAAAAAATAATCCTAAAATTCATATGGGAGCACAAAAGACCACTTATAGCCAAAACAATCTTGAACTGCAAAAATAGCACAGGTGGAATCACTATACCTGACTTCATACTATACTACAGGGATATAGTGGCAAGAAAACAGATTGGTACTGACACAAGAAATAGGCTTGAAGGCCAATGGAATAGAATTGAAGACCTAGAGATAACCCAGGCAACTACAGCCACCTGATTTTTGACAAAGGGGCCAGGGACGTTACATAGAGAAAAGATAGCCTCTTCAACAAATGGTGCTGGGAAAATTGGATATCCATTTGCAGAAAATTGAAAATAGACCTGTATCTCTCAATTTGCACCACAGTCAATTTCAAATGGATAAGAGACCTCAACCTCTAAACTACTAGAAGAAAAGATAAGAAACATGCTCTAACACATAGGCATAGGAAAGTATTTTCTTAACAAGACTCCAATCGCCCAGGAAACAGCACCAAGAATTGACAAACGAGATTACATGAAATTAAAAAGCTTCAATACAGTTAAAGGAGAGCCCACAGAATGGGAGAGAATTTTTGCATCCTACACATCCCACAGAGGACTAATTTCATGAATACACAAAGAACAACAAATAACACATAAGTGGGCAAAGGAAATGAACAGACATTTCTCAAAGGAAGAAGTTCAAAGGGCCAAGAAATACATGAAAAAATACTCAATATCCCTAGCCATTAGGGAAATGCAAATCAAAACAACACTGAGATTCCATCTCCAGTAAGAATGGTGAAGATCAACAAAACAAATAATAACAAATACTGGTGAGGATGTGGCACACACCTGTAATTCCAGTGGCTTGGGAGGCAGAAGCAGGAAGATCGCAAGTTCCATGAGACCAGACGCAGTCTGTGTAGTTTAGCAAGACCCTGTCTCAAAGAGTAAAATAATGCGCTGGGGGTGCAGCTCAGTGGTACAGCACTTTCAAAGCCTACAAGCACGAGGCCCTGGGTTCAGGCGCCGCTAACACACACACACACACACACACACACACACACACACACATACACACGCACACAGTTCATAAGAAAAAATACATATTAAGGGGTTAGGGATGTAGCCCAGTAGCAGAGTGCTTGCCTAGTATGAGCAAAGCCCTGGGTTTAGATCACCAGCTCCACGGGAAAACAAACAAACAAACAAACAAACAAGAATATGAAAGCCAGGTGCCATGGCCCACCCCCGAAATCCTGCTGACTCCAGAAGCTGAAGCAGGAGGTTTGCAGGTTTGAGGCCAGAGGCAGACTGCACAACTGAGTGAGACCCAGTCTCTCTAAGAGGCTAGGCATGCACTTGCCTAGCATGTGTGAGGCACTAGGTTGAACACCCCCAGTACTGAAAAAAAAAAATTATGTGGAAAACAAAAGACCAAGAATGGCTGACTCTTTTGAAGAAGGATAAGAGATTAGTTTTTTATAAATTAAGACTTAGAATGAAACTATAATAATTAAAAGTTTTTAGCAAACCATAGACAAATTAACCAATTCAAATTAACTACAGAATAAAAAGTGTAGAAAAAAGCTGGTGTATAGCAACTTACTATATAGTGGAGACAGCATGCAGATCACTAGAGAAATGGAACTGGTACATATACAGCCGTGCCACCCCAGCATCCAATCCTGTCAGATCTCAGAAGCTAAGCAAGGCTGAGCCTGGTTAGTACTTAGGTACTAACCTTAGGTAGGAGACTGCCTGGAAACACCAAGTGCTGTAGGCTTAGGAGAAAGACCCGGCAGCCCACTCCTGAAACAACCAGCCATTGAAAACCCTATGAATAGCAGATAAACACTGACAATAGTGCTGGGTATGGCACAGTGTCAGGTAGTGTTTCATCTGTTCTACAAAGGGCCATTATGAGTTGGATCCCACTCATCAGCACTTAACAACAACAACAACCTCTTATCATATTAAAAAAGAAGTCAATTTTAAGGATGGGAGTGTAGCTCAGTGATAGAGTGCTTTCTTAGCATGATCCTGGCCCAGGGTTCAATCCCTAGCACCACACACACATGCAAAGTCAATTCTACATAAAAATTTAAACATCATAAGCAAAAATTTTATATTTTATATTAAAATATAGAAAAATATCTCAGAGTCCAAGAATATTTTAAAGACAAAAATGATATTCATAAAATAAGTTGTGAAAACTATACAATACTAAAATTAAGAACTATTTATTAAGACTCCCTAAAGTGAAAGATCAAATACGAATTGGTATTTGCAAAATATCAACCAATTAAGGAACAATATCAAAAATATACAAAGAACTGTTACAAATAAATAAAGATATCCCAATAGAAAAATAGACACAGAATATATAAAATAAATCTTTTAGAAGAACTTAAAGACCATTTAAGCCTGCAGCCATAGCCCTGTGGCATCCGATCTCGGAAGCTAAGCAGGGTCGGGCCTGGTTAGTACCTGGATGGGAGACCGCCTGGGAACACCAGAAGCTGTAGGCTTGGGAGAAGGACCTGGCAACCCCCTCCCAAAAATCAATCTGCCATTGAAAACCCTATGAACAGCAGAGAAGCACTGAAAACAGTGTTTCCCCTGTGGTACAGAGGGTCGCTATGAGTCGGATACCGACTCGACGGCACCTAACAACAACAACAACAAAGACCATTTAAAAAGAATATATTATATTTTGTACAAAATATAAATAGGCAAGCCAAGTCTGGTGGTGTACACCTGTAATGCCTAGTACTTGGAAGGTGGAGGCAGGTGAACGAAGAGTTTGATGTCAGCCTGAGCTATATAGATAACAAGACCTTGTCTCTCTCTCTCACACACACACACATAGGCATGACACAGGCAAAGAAACATAGATGGTTCATATATGAAAAGATGCTCAAGTTCACTTGTATTTAGAAAAGTGCAAGTTAAGACCACAGTGAGATGACATTTTTAAAAATTGGAGTAAGATACACAGCATATAAAATTTACCATTTTAGGCATTTTAAAGCATACAATTCAGTGGCATTAAGTACATTCACAATGTTGTGCAATGATCACCACTATCTAGCTCCAAAACTTCAATATTTTATTCCTTTTTGTGGCCAAATAATATTCCACCAAATGGATACACCCTATTTGTTTGCCCACTGATCAGATGATGGGTATTTGAGTTGCCATGGTGCCCAGCATAAGAAATTCATTAAGAACCCATGATGCACCACATTCATTCATTCCTTCAGTCATTCTCTCTTAAGTGGAGTACTTCATTACCCTCTACAGTGGTCTTCTTTCATTCTTGCTATTGAAAGCATTTTCCTCAAAGCAGCTCCCGTGACACATCTAAAATGAAAACTGATGTTACTTGCCTACTTCAAACTCCTCATCTGATTATTCCATTTGATTTTTGACTCCCTTTTGTTGCCTACAAAATAAAGTCCAAATTCCCTTCGTATGGCATACCAGGCCCATTGCAGCTTAGCCCTTTCCTCCTTTACAGCTTAATCTTTTCTTTACATTTTACATTCTAGTAATTCTCAATTGCTTCATGTCCCTTAGACATACATATTGACTTTCCCTGACGTTGTTCATGTTTTTACCTTGTCCAAGCACATGGTCCCCACCTTTGTTTCTTTTTAAATCTACTTTGTACATACTGATCCTTGAAGCTAGTTCATATACCTCCTCCAGGCTATTGAGATGCCCCTTCTTGGGCTTCTATAGCGTACTATGTAAAGTTTTGTCTCAAAAGCTGTCAAATGATATTACACTTCTCTAAGTCGGCCTTCCCCATTTAACCATACATTTGTTTAGGGCAGAGGCTATGTTTAGTCGTCTTGTGTACCCAGCCTCTGATTGAGTCTCTGGAATATGACAGGCACTAAATAAATACAATAAGCACTTACTAATATTCCAGGTATTGAAACAGGTGTTGTTGTTGTTGTTGTTGTTGTTGTTGTCGTCGTCGTCAAGTCCAACTCATAGTGACCCTATGTACAGCAAATCGAAATACTTGCCTACTCTGTGTCTGGCACACAATCTTATTTATGTTTAAGCCTATTGTTGCAGACACTGTGTCAATCCATCTGGTGGAGGGTTTTCCTTTTTTTCATTGACCTGCCATTCTCCCAAACATGATGTCTTTCTTCAGAGATTGGTCTCTCCTGACTACATATCCAAAATATGTAAGATGCAGTCTAGCTATCCTTGCTTCCAAGGAGCACTCTGGTTGCACTTTTTCTAGGAAAGATATGTTAGTTGTCTTGGCAGTCCATGATACATTGAATAGACGTCTCCAGCACCATAACTGAAAAGCATCAATTCTTCTGTCTCCCTTGTTCAATGTCCAGCTTTCACAACCATATGATGCAACTGAAAATACCATGGCATGAGTCAGACGCACCTTCATCTTCAATGTGACATCTTTACTTTTCAATATTCTATAAAGAGATTTTAGTGACCTTCAAAGAGCCCATTTCTGCCATACAAGAGCACACAGCCATCCTACATAAGAGGACATGGAAAATTACAGGCATGAAAACACCGCACATTCTCAAATGAACCTCTATATGTTATGTTCACCACTGACCATGCTCATTCCTAAACATGGTAGACTACAGAATTGTCCTCTGTTAAAAATACTGCTGAGAAGCAAAACATTGAAAGAGAAGTATGCCGAAAAGAGTGGCAAAAGGTGATGGTGATCCCTGTTGAGAATTTTCATGTGCACGCTCTAACAGGATTGAAAAATCATATCAGATGGTTGTTGTGTTGTTAGGTGCCTGGAGTCAGTGTCCGACTCATAGCAACCCTACAGCAGGCAAAACACTCTTGTTGTCAGGGCTTCTCTGCTATTCATAGAGCTTTCAATGGCTGATTGTTTTTTGGGAGTAGGTTGCCAGGTCCTTCTCCCAAGCCTACAGCACCTGGTGTTCCCAGGCAGTCTCCTATTCAAGTACTAAACAGGCCGGACCTTGCTTAGCTTCTGAGATCTGTTGGGAACAGATGCCACAGGGCTACAGCTGCAGCCATCAGATAATTATGCTCTGGAATCTCCAATGTGATCAGGGTTTACTTGTAAAAAATGAGAATGGAGGCAGGATCACTTCCTTCCTATTACTCCCAGCCCTGTTTTATAAAGTTTACACATTAACCAATGCATGTTGTGCTATTCACCAGTGTTAAGATAAGAGATAAGATTATCTCATTCAGCCTTCATAACAAGCTCATAAACTGAATGCTATTATTAAGTCCATTTTAGAGGGGTGGAAATTGAAACTTGAAGAATTCAAGCAACTTGCCAAAGATCACATCTGCAGTAGGCCTGAGAAGCAGTATTTGAACCCAGGCAGTCTGATTCCAGGGCTCCCAGTTGTGATGAGTGCACCATGCTAACTGACTGGCACATGATGAAATGCAGCAAATACACATGCGTTCCAAGTGGTCCATTATGCATTGTTCTTGACCTCAGGCAATTTATAAGCCTGAATGAATCACGTTCTCAAAGTTTCATTGAGGGTTTTTTTAAGTAACGATACTTGAGACCTGTAGAAGTATTGTCTTAGATAAAATCAGGAGTCTCTAATAACAGACTATTTTAAAATAAGGGGGTTGGAAAAACTAATTATCTGCATAATTATCTCTCTTTTGCAATTAAGTAGAATCTTTAAAAAAAAATTTTTTTAAGTTTTCATTAGCATATATTAATTGTACAAACTAATGGGTTTCGTTATGACATTTTCATACAGGTACATAATGTACTTTGATCACATTCCCCACATCCATTATTCTCTCTTGCCCTCTAAGTAAAGTTTTTTATGAAAATATTTTAATATAAATTTTTATACTTGGTGATTTTAATCAGCATATGATCTTTCCAGAAAAGAAGAAACTCCATGTAGAAAGAAATTTTCAAAAGTACTACCTAAAGACTAAAGTGCTTTTTTTTTTTTTTTTCCACTTTACTTTTTCTCCATATGGTCTCACGAACAGTTTCCTCATAAAGCTGACTTCCTTTCTGGAAGTGATTTTTGTTTCCAACCATATTGAGAATTTTTTTCTTTTCTTTTCTTTTTCCGTATTCATCCTTCCTCTCCTCTCTCTCTCTCCTCCTCCTCCCTCTCTCTCTCTCTCTCTCTCTCTCTCCCTCTCCTCTCTCCTCTCTCCTCTCTCCTCCCCCACCCTTTTGCTTTCTTGGTAGTAGCAGAGAGGAAGGAGGGTGGGTACAGGACAGGGAGCACAGAAAACAGAAAAAGAATTGTATGGCCACTGTATCTGAATATATTTCCTACTTGTAGATAATTATACCCAAGTCACACTTTTGCCTTTTTTATTTCTGTTTTTGGACACCTCTTTTATCATCCAGCCAACTGGGATAGACAAAGCACTGTTGGTGCTCTGAGCGACAGAACTCTGGTAGGGGGCTGGCTGGCTGTAAATTGACGTGGCATGGAAATTCTCCACTAAGTTGTAGCAGCTTGCATGTTTCTCTGAGATCAAGCCCAGTCTCCAGGAACTGTAGCTTAATCATGGGCTCAGTGACTTTACAGAAAAATGGATAGAGAAAGTCTTCAGCTCCTTTCTTTGGACCTTGACGTTTTCTTCTGGGGTATCTATGATTTAGCTGGAAACCAAATCAAAGCAGTTAAGTCTGTAACTTTCTTTTTGCAGCTTAAACAACAGAATTTGCTGCCCTCCCTCCCCTTTCCTGCAATTTAATTCCTTACAGACTTTGCCATGGGGTGCGGACTTAGAAAGCTAGAAGACCCTGATGATAGCAGCCCTGGAAAAATATTTTCTACCCTGAAGAGACCGCAAGTGGAGACAAAGACGGAATTTGCTTACGAATATGTATTGCTGGATTTTACTTTACAAGGTACTTTTGCTCCTATTTTATTTGTTAAATGTTTCAAAATAAGTCTACTAATTTTTTTGAAGTGTTGACTTGTGATTTCTTAAACTGTTCTTCACAATCAGATTCTATAATCCATTTAACAATACTGCTTTGTTTCCTAATTATATTTAGAAAAGATTTTTTTTTCTTTTTCTTTCTTTTTTTTTGTTTGCTATTTGTTTTTTCTTTTTGTAACATTACTCATACGTACTTTACAAAATCAGGAAATTTTGCTTGGAAATGTTTCTTTCCTTTTTAAATCAAATATTTATTTGTGGAAGAATTCATGAAAAATATCTGATTTCCAGGCTAAACAGCTATAGCCTTCATGACAGCTTGTGTTTTGAAAAAGGCTTGAAAGGTACAAGAGGGAAGTGTGTAGGTGATATTACTTGCATCATATTGTAGAAGTGTGTTTGCTGAGACAATTCTGAGATTGCCAACTGTGTTGAATTTTGTGATTGTGTTACTCATTTTTTTGGCCAAACTAAAGTTTGAAATTATAGAAAGAAAAAAAGAAGGAAGGAAGGAGAGAGGGAAAGAAGAAAATAGAAAGAAATAGAGAGAGAGAGAGAGAGAGAGAGAGGGAGGAGAGAGAGAGGTAGCTTTCTGTAAGACATTTCCTTTGCTCAGTGCCCCGTCCCTAACAGAGAGACTCTGTTCAAAAGTTGGAAACACAAATAAACAAGCCCAGATGGCAGCTCTGTGGAAGGGACCCAGGCAGCTCATACTTTGCCTCATACCTTTTGGAAACTTTGCTTACTGTATAACTGCATGGACAAAACAGCTTTTAAAAAGAACTGTATCTTTAATTATGAGGTACTAACAATGAAATTTAGAGTAACTTGCTTGCTATTCAGTTTTCCAGCCACCAATATTTTAAGTTCTTATTACAAAGTTATATTATGAATGCTGACCAGTCACACATTTTATCAGTTCATAGAAACATTATGCTAAATTATCATGTTGGATATTGTCTTAATTTTTTTACTTCTATACAAATTCTCCCTTTTTTTTCTCCCCTTGCTTTGCTCTGGAAACAGTGCATCTTTGTGCAAGAAGCAAGAGTAGCCCATTTTTTCTTTGTCAAAAATTAAGCTGGCCACCAAACAAACTCCCTTCCCGGAGCATACACAAAATCTCCACATGTACTCTGCACATGTTCACATGACTATTTTTGTCAAAGGTTAAGGCTACTAAAAAGGGGGGAAACAGTTAATTTTCTTAATCTTCTTTTTAATTGGGTAAGTTAAAAGTGAATTAAGATAATGGTGATAATCAGAGAAGTAAACATGATTGGATGAACTTTTTCTGTACTTTTCAAAAGTCATCATTTGAGAAAATATTTGCCATATGGTGTTTTCACAATGGTGGTTCACGCCATTGCTTTTCCCCATCAGTTTCGACTAGGTGCTGTAAATCTACAGGATACAAACACAAACGCTCCTCAACCTTCAAACTTTGTCTCTTCGTAAAATTTAGGCCAGAGCCATTTTGATCTGTGCTTTAGGATTTTCTGCACAATGTAC
>VMDO01008431.1:30208-84255 GCA_007922755.1 Pedetes capensis
TACCCCCCCACACACACACACACACACACACACACACACACACACACACACACACACACACACAGGCATTTTGGTTTTGTCGTTATCAGAAGCCCTTTTACCTGTGAAGACAGCATAATTTCCACCTTCCACTCTCTGTGTTTGGAGAAGGTAACAGCGCATCCCACTGTCCAGTGGAGGGATGGGCATGGCGGGCAAATGTGAACATGTAACGCAGGCAGGCACGTATTTTAAAGTTGCATCTGGTTTCTATTTGGCACAGGTGCCTAGTCTCCTGGTGCCCCACTTCTCTCCAGTTCATCCGCATGCTTTTATTTTGGATTTTCATTTGTCTTTTTGTTTTGGTCTTTGCTTCAGAAGCCAGGACTCTCAGCAGCAGCCCTGCTCCACAAACCCTTTTCCAGATCACAGCTGCCCTGCCTCACCCCTATTGTCTGCCATTCCAATGGCTTCCAGAGTGAGTCAGGGGGTGGGGGTTAAAACATGCCAACCTTCTGCTTGGCACTGGCATTTCTGTCCTGATATTACTGGAGGGAGACATGAATAGTGGCAGCTCCTGCCCGTCAGAGACCACCATGCAGTGAGCCACTTAGAGGAACCAAAATGGCTTGGTGACAGCTGTGTGTGCTCATGATGAGCCTGTCTCTTATGTTACTTTCCTCAGTTTTTTCCAAACAGAAGCCATGGAACAGAGAATAAAGTAGGGGCAAGAAGAGACCTTTTAAAAATTCCCAGTCCCTAGCCAGACACTGTGGTACATGCCTGAAATCCCAGCAACTCAGTACTGTGGTACATGCCTGAAATCCCAGCCTTAGGTGGAGGCAGGAGGATCACGAGTTCGAGGCCAGAGGCAGCCTGTGTAACTTAGCAAGACCCTGGCTCAGGACAAAAAGTTTAAAAAGAAGCTGAGGGTGCAGCTCAGTGGTAGAGCGCTCACAAAGTATGTGCAAGGCCCTGAGTTCAAACTCTCAGCACTGCAAAATTTTTTTTAAAAATCCAGTTCCTATGTTATGGTTGTTATAATTATCCTGAACAACTTATTTCCATTCAGGTCCATCTTTCTCTCTCCCTCTCCCTCACAATTTTATAAGTACCTTTCAAATTATGTTGCACAAAATTTCCCTGGTGAGATATGTACTTGAGGGGAATGAAATGTTATTTTCATGTTAATGCAGAATGCCTCAAAGTTATCTCCTTTATTACAAATGAACTCACTTGTCAGCCTCTATTCTCTCTCTTCCCCTTCAAAACTCCACCCAGAAAGCACAGCAGTCTCTTCTGGTTTTCTCGTTTCTCTAACGCTTGCTATGCCTTCCCCACACTTCCTTTTTCTTTCTTCTTTTTGACTTTCCAGTCATTATTTACATCTCCACTAGAGAAATAATAGCCTGATCATTAGCCATACAAGGCTCAGGAGTCATATAGTTCCTGAGTCTGGAATCTACGCTTTTTGTACTTCTGTAGCAAGGTTGTAAACTTGGCTACATCAATTCCCTGACCTGAAAATGGGAGTTCTAGTGGTGCTGACATCATAGAGTTGTTTTAAGGATCAAAGGGGATAATAGAAGGCAATCTACTTGGAAAGGTGCCTCGTACTTAGAAAGCACTGAGTAAAATTAGCTATTATCATCCCTCCTGTGGGGACTCCTCTAACTCCACAACTGGGCACAGACTGTATCTCTTTCCTCCTTTATACCCAGCTTCTGTAGGAAACTTTTTGACCAACTTGTTGAGGTCATTAAAATAATTCCTGTATTTCTCCTCTGTAATATGGTAATGAATTATTGGTTACTTGCATGTTCACTTCAACATTTCATACACTTTTTTCTTATCCTGGCCACAGAATTATTCATGAATGCACCCATAACTTGACAAATGTGTGAGCAGTTCCTGTGTACACTGCTGTGCTGGGGATTTTAAAGATTGTAGAGGAAATTGAAAACATAACTCCTTTTAAGAAACTTGAGGTCCCATCCAAGTAGACTAACTTATTCTGGAGATTTATGCCAATTCTACCAACTGTGCTAGTGAGGTTTCAGTACAATTTTTGTGATATGTTTCCTTGATTATTGTATAGTAATGATTTCTTTTACTATATTATGATAAGGTAACAACAGCTTGTGACTCCTACTTATCAATGAAAATTTGAAGTTATCTAGAGATTTCTCATTTTCTCTTTTTTTATTGGTAATTTTAAGTGTACAACTTAATTTGACATTTCCATACATGCATTTCATTGTACATTGCTCACATTCAACTTCCTCCTTACCTTCTCATGACCCCTTTCCCCATCCCCTTCATCTCCACAGTCTCCCTTCTATTTGCACCTTTTTTTCTTTTTTAGTCTATCTATATATGTACATCCCAATTTTGCCATAAGGGCAACATACATGACATTTCCTTTCTTTTCCCCCATTACTCTTTCTTGGCCCCTCCCCCTTTTCTTTAGTCCATTATTTTTCCCTACTGTCCCATCTGTTTTCATGATCTATATGTTTTAAGAATGAATATATATTGAAGTCTAACATCTACATATGAGAGAAAGCCTGTGGATGTTTATCCTACTGGGTTTATTTCACTTAAAATGATGATCTCTAGTTCCATCCATTTTCCAGTAAATGCCATAATTTTGTTCTTCTTTATGGCTGAATAAAACTCTAATACATATATATAGATAGATAGATAGATGATAGATAGATAGATAGATAGATAGATAGATAGATAGATATCACAATTTCCTTATCCACTCATCTTTTGATGGACACCTAGGTTGATTCCATGTCTCAGCTATTGTGAATATGCCACAATAAACATGGATGAGCAGGTATTATCTAGAGATTTCTTTTCATTTTTCTTTTCTTGTGGTACTGGGAGTTGAACCCCGGGCCTCACGCTTGCATGCTCTGCAAGTGCTGGACCACTGATCTGCACCCTCGGCCCATTTTTTTACTTTTTTGAGACAGGGTCTCACTAAGTTACTCAGACTGCCTCTTGTCTCGAACGTGCGATCCTCCTGCCTCTGCCTCCTGAGCCGCTGGGATTACAAGCATATGCCACCTGAGATTTCTTGTAGTATACAGAGGCTGGGGTTTAACTCAGTTGGTAGAGTGCTGCCCTGCACTCTCTGAGGACCTGGGTTCAATCCCCAGCACCCCAAAACAAGAGAATGATGTGGCAGCCCACTCCTGAAGCAGTCTTAAAACAATCAGCCATTGAGAATCCTGTGAGGGTCCCTATAAGTCAGACCTGACTCAATGGCACCTAAAAAGAGTAGACAGAAGGTGCCAAAAAAATGTATACATATTCGGGTTGAGCATTTCCATTTTACTGTTTGAAGAATGCATTGTATGCATGGTAGTGCTGGCATTCATTTGATTAATGCCACCTTTTAAGCGAATGTCATACTATACATTGCTACCATAATTCAATTCAACTTTGAAAAGTAATACATAGATAATATCTCTTAAAATGTGTATACAGTTTTGGTATCCATGATATATATGTTTGCTTGTGTGTTTATAAGAGTGTGTAATGTGCATTTGAGTATTATATAGAATTTCTCAATGAAAAGTTCAGTTAAGTTTACAGATGATCCAAAAGGGTTAGTTTACCTTTTATTCAATCTCAAAAAAATAATCTGAATGTGAATAACCTTAAAGGTTTTAGAGCATTTATAACATTATGAGTAAAAAGAGTGTCTATAAATATTAAAGCCATCAGAAGGAAGGATAGTAGCTTCCTTATTGGAATTTCTAGTAGAATTATATTATATTGAATAGAATTCTGCTAGCTTCTAGCTTCCTTCATTATTATTATTAGAAGAAACTATTTTTATTTCATTATCATCCTAAACAGCAATAAATACATATGTATATCATGGAAAACACTAACAAGCACTGGAAATACAAGAATAGCTTCTGCCAGCAAGTATTTTATATTCTATCTGTGCAAGCTGAGCAAGATGATGAACTTCTAAAGGGCAGGAATTATGTCTTTTCTATCTTCATATTTACTGTGTCTAGAACAGTGTTTGACACATGGCAATAGTCAGTATATATGTTGAATGAATGAATCAGTGAGCAAATGAATTAAAAATTACAATACAAGGTACACAGTAGAAGAAAAATTATGCTATGGGAAATGTCAGAAAAAGGAGAAATGCCACGTGCAGTAGCACACATCTGTAATCCTAGAGAATGGAGAGGCAGGGGCATGAGGATCGCAAGTTTGAGGCCAGAGGCAGCCTGCAAAACTTAGTGAGACTCTATCTCAAAATAAAAAGTAAAAACTGGGCTAGGGATGCAGCTCAGTGGTAGAGTGCTTGCAAAACTATGTATGAGGCCCTGAGTTCAATAGCCCAATAGGAAGGAATGAAGGAAAGGAGAAAAGAAGGAGTCAGTTTTGAGGAGGATCAGCTGAAACTTCAATTCAGACTTTAACTAATCCTTGAAGAAAAAATAGAGCTGAGATAAGCAGACAAAGATTTAAGAGGTTGAGGCATGGTCAAGAGTGAAGAGAACACGTTCTGACTTGACTAAGGAGTTAAGATTCAATTCTATGGAGAATAAGTCATTGTAAAGTCTTTTTGAACAAACAGTTGAAAGGTGCAGATGTATTTTAAGAAAAATAATGTGGAATCACTGTGGGGAGAGATGGAGGCAAGGAGAAAAGTCAGAAGACTGCTTGTAGTGGTCAAGGCTAAAGATGATGAGGACTCACCGGTGAGGAGCAGCAGCAGGCCTGGAATGCAAGGAGTATATATAGCAGATGTTATGAAAGAGGAACTTAGTTTGTAACTGGCTAGATATGAGGCACCAGAGAGAATGAGGAATCAAGGATGACTTTCCAGTTTGAGCCTGAGGGACTATGGAAATAATGATGCCTCTTACCACAAGAGGGGCATCCTAGAGGAAGCAGGCATGTGATCGAAGAGCAATTCCACTGCAGGCAGGTTATATGGGATGTGGCAACAGAGCGTCCTGGCAGAGCCAGCTATAGGTGCACTGCCGGGTGTGTGATTTCGAGAGGGAATTGAAATAGACTTTAAGAGAGGGAATATGAGCAGCGCACAAGGTCTTGGGCTGAGTTTTGGGGCACAGTCTTAAAGAGAACAACTCAACAAAAATGAGAGTGAAAACAATCAGGACTGCACCGTGCCAGAGAACATAAGAAAGGGGAGGGTGGGAAGGGTTATGAAACACAAAGAAGTGGTCAATAATTTTAAATATTAGACCATTTTCAAGAACAATGAAGATGAAACATTGGAGATAATACACTAAAAAATCAGCAAGAAGCCAGGAGCCATGGCACATACCCGATAATCCCAGTGACTCAGGAGGCTGAGGCAGGAGGATCATGAGTTCGAGGCCAGAGGCAGGCTGTGCAATTTAGTAAGAAATAAAGGCGGGGGGGGGGGTGCTGGAGGTGCAGCTTAGCGGTAGAGCACTTGCCTCGAATGCATGAGGCCCCTGAGTTCAACTCTCCAGTACTAAAAATAAAGAATAAAAAAGGCCAGGCATGGTGGTTGTTAGGTACCATCAAGTCAGGTCCAACTCAGAGTGACGCTATGTACGTCTAGAGGGTTTTCAATAGCTGATTTTTCAAAGTAGGGACAAAGGGGTTACCAAGCCCTTCTCTCTCTCTTTTTCTTTCTTTTTCTTTTTTTTTTTTATTATTATTGTAGTGCTGGGGATCAAACCCAGGACCTCAGAGCACACAGAGCAGGCATGCTACCAACTGAGCTAAACACTCCTGTAATTCCAGCCCTCGGAAAGCTGAGGCAGAAGGATCATGAGTTCAAGGACAGCCTGGGCTACATAATGAGTTCTAGACCACCTGGGCTACGTTGTAAAACCCTATCTCAAAAAACAAAAAAACAAACAAGCAAAAAACCAAAAATTCAATGAGAATGCAATCAATATGATCAGAAATATAGTTTAAAAAGAAAAAGAGGCTGGGCGCGGTGGTGCACGCCTATAATCCCAGCAGCTCCGGAAGCGGAGGCAGGAGGATTGCATGTTCGAGACCAGAGGTAGTCTGTGTAACTTAGTGAGACCTTGTCTCAAGAAGTAAAAAAAAAAAAGAAAGAAAGAAAAAAAAAAAGGGCTGGGGGCCCAGCTCAGTGGTCTAGCACTTGCAAAGCATGCAAGCATGAGGCCCTGGGTTCAACCCCTAGTACCACGGGGGAAAAAAAAAAGCTGGATGTGGCAGCACATACCCATAATCCCAGCACTGGGAACTGAGACAAGATCTCAAGTTTAGGACCAGCCTAGGCTACATAGACTGCAACCATAGCACTGTGGTATCTGATCCTGTCAGATCTCAGAAGCTAAGCAGAGTCAGGCCTGGTTAGTACTTGGATGGGAAACCACCTGGGAACACCAGATACTGTAGGCTTGGGAGAAGGACCTGGCAACCCACTCCCAAAAATCAACCTGCCATTAAAAACTCTATGAATAGCAGAGAAGCACTGACAATAGTGTTTCACCTGTTGTTCATAGGGTCACTGAGTTGGACACTGACTTGAGGGCACCTAACAACAACAACAACAAGGCTACACACTCTGTCTCAAAACTACAAAAAAGGGGAAAAAAAAAGAAAAAAGAGGGAGGAACAAAAGTACAACTAAATTTTTTATTTGTATATCAACCTAATACTTTCCTGGGTATTTCCCCAAGCAGTCAAAGGATTTTTAAAGGTAAAGTGCTGCATGAAAAAGCAGTTAATAATAAAAATAACTAAAATGACTTAAGCATCAATTTAATGCTTTTGTGATGAGTCTTCCTTTCTACTAGATGAAAAAACTACATAAGGAGTTCCATTGTGTTTGAAATGAAGTTTTTTGGCTGAGAAACATAACAAAACCTCAGAAATCCAGACTATTGTGGGAAAGAAAAATTCCATTCAGAACTGAGAGAGGAAGAATTTCTAATAATAGCATACATTTGGCCCACTTTTTAAAAAATGTTCATATTTGGAGACAACACATACACATTTCTGTTAGCTCTCTACATTATATTTGGATTGTTTTTTCCTATCTATGTCTCTTTAATCTGGCTGGATTTTTCTTTCTTTTTTTTTTTTTTTTTTTTTTTCAGTACTAGGAGGTTGAACCCAGGGCCTCACGCATGCTAGGCAAGTGCTCTACCACTGGGCTACAGTCCCAGCTCCCTTTTTTATTTTTCATTTTGAGATAAATTCTCACTACTTTGCACAGGCTGCCTTAGGCCTCAAAAACACGATCCTCCCAAATCACTGGGATTATTTTTCGTTTCTTTTTTTTTTTTCCTTTTTTCTTTTCTCTTTCTTTCTTTCTTTCTTTTTTTTTTTTTTTTTTTTTTTTTTTTTTTTTTTTTTTTTGTGTGTGTGTGTGTGTGTGTGTTGGGGGTACTAGGGTTTGAACTCAGGGCCTCATTCTTGCATGCTTTGTAAATGTTGTACCACTGAGCTGCACCCTCAGCCCATTTTTTACTTTTTGAGACAGGGTCTTGCTAAGTTATGCAGACTGCCTCTGGTCTCAAACTTGCGATCCTCCTGCCTCCACCTCCCCAGTCACTGGGATTACAGGCGTGCATCTCTGTGCCCAGCTTGGATTATTCATTTTCTGAATGAGTACCTGAGCACCTCCTGTGCTAAGAGCTAAGATTCAAGATAAAGAAAGCCTGGTCCCTGCCTTCAAGAACCCTACATTCTTGTGAGCACCTTAGTGAGAAACCAGCAAGCAAATATGCAGCTACACTGTACGCACTACACCCGTGATACAAGCTATGGCCTGTGACGGTTGTGGAAGCTGAGGAAGAGGCCCTGACCTGAGTGGTGGATTCAGACAGGCTCCTTAGAAATACATCTTCATCTGAGATGTAAAGAATGAGCGGGGCTCAGACAAAGGCTTGTAGCTAGAATATATAAATTACAACTATAATTCAACAAGGAAGAGACAACCCAATAGAAAAATAGACAAGGAACTTGAACAATCAAACTAGAAAATCCAAGTGGCCAACAAGCATAGGAAACTGTGTTCAACCTCATTAGTAATCAAGAAAATGCATGTTAAAACCGCAGGGAGATACAAATCCCCCAAAATAGCTAAAGTTAAAAAATATTCCCAATGTCAGGTGTTGGTAACTTGTTATAATGTTTTTGGGAAAAAAAATGGTTTCTCGTTATCTATTTAGCTGAAGATAGAACCAAAAGAAATGTGTCCACATAGGCACCATGAGGCACATACAAGGATGTCCACAAAAGAGTTGTTTGTAACCACCTGAAAGTGTGGATGACTCGGAACTCTAAGAACAGAGGATAGAAAAATAAATTGGGGGGGGAAGCATACATGAGGGTAAGGGGGAACCTATATGAATAATGTACATCAAAATGCACATATGTAAATGCCACAATGAAAAGCATGTCAGAATGAATCACATAAAGGTGTACATTAAAAATGTCCAATAAAAAAATGCAAAAAAAAAAAAGAAAAAGAAAAAGAAATTGTGGGATACTCACACAAGGAAACACTGTACTGGAAAAGTCAGCTACCCTTTTCTGTAAGGGGCCAAAATGTAAATATTTTAGGCTTTGTGAGCCATGTGGTCTCAACCACACCTACTCAACTCTACCATGGCCATGCTGGAGCAGCTGAAGATGATACACAACCAGACAGGCTGTGGGCCATCATTTGTTGACTCCTACTATATGGCATATAGGAGAAGGACCTGGCAGTCCATTCCCCAAACAATTAGCCATTGGAAACCCTATGAATAGCAGAGAAGGACTCAAATAGTGCCAGGCATGGCACAATGTCAGAGAGTGTTTTGTCCTGTTGTACATAGGGTTGCTATGAGTCGTACTTAACAGCACCTAACAACAACAACAACAACAACAACTACACCACACATCTGTCAACTTGTCCTGATGTGCAGGCTTGTGTGTTCCTATGATACTGAAAGCTACGCCGCCAGTATCTCAGCTACCAGCAGAGCCACCCATGGTGGACAGGTTTCAGCCAAGCTTCCAGACTAAGACAGACTAGGGAGAAGGATGTGGCAGCCAACTCCCAAAACAATTAGCCCTCGAAAACCCTATGAATAGCAGAGAATCACTGTCGGATATAGTGCCGGGAAATGACCCCCACCAGGCTGGAAGGCATTCAAGAAATGACTGGAGAAGAGTTGCCTCCTCAAAGTAGAGTAGACCTTACTGATGGGAATGGAGTAAAGCCCCTGGGACCTCCTTTTGCTTATGTGGCATGACTCAAAATGAGAAGAAACATAGAGGCTGCAACACTGGACTCAAATATGAGAAGATCATGCATAGAGCATGGTGTTGGGTAGTGCTTTGTTCTGTGGTACATAGGGTCCCTATGAGTAGGATCCAACTTGAGGGCACCTGGCAACAAACCATACTGCAGTGAGAGAACTACAATGACGCAAGCTCCATAAGGCTCATCTCACAAGCATGATGTTGAATGAAGACACACACAGAATGAAATACTGTATGATCCCATTTGCAGCAAAGTGGGCTGCCAGTATAGCTCAGTAGGAAAGTGCTTGTCTAGTATGTATGAGGTTTGATCCCAGCACCATAAGATCAGCAAACTGAACTAGAGTGTTTAGGACTGCATTCTTGGGTACTAAGGTAAAAAGAAGAGCAAGGAAGTGATTGCTGTAAGAGGGAAGGTGGTGCACAGGGAAGCGGGGATTGTGATTGGAAAGAGAGAAATGGGAGGCTTCTGCTGTGCTTGACACTCTCTGAATTTTGAATGGATGATGGTGACCCAACTATTGGTAGTTTTAAGTATGTTTTGTGCTTTTGTCCTTTTGTATATTACATTTCTGCCCACACCCAAAAGATTAAAAGAAAAAAAAACAGGTTAAAAGAAAAGATTGGGTAGGAAGTGAATTGTAGTAAGACAAACTACAATGAGATATCATCTCACAGTCCTTACAATAACATCAGAAAATAACAAGTGTTAGAGAGAATATGGAGAAATTAGAACCCTTGTATACTGTTGGTAAAGATATAAAATGGAACAACAGCTATAGAAAACAATGTGGAAGTTCCTCAAAGAATTAAAAGTAGAACTACCATATGATCCATCAGTGTACTCCTGGTTACATATCTAAACAATCAAAAGCAAGATCTCAGAAATATTTGCACATTCATGTTCATAGCAGCATTATTCACATTAACCAAGAGGTGGAAGCAACCCAGGTGTCCATCCATGGAAGAATGGACAAACAAAATGTGGTATACATACAATGGTATATT
Organism: Pedetes capensis; assembly: GCA_007922755.1. Lineage (NCBI taxonomy): Eukaryota > Metazoa > Chordata > Mammalia > Rodentia > Pedetidae > Pedetes > Pedetes capensis. The sequence continues at coordinate 40,472 of VMDO01008431.1, forward strand.
TTTCACTCTTAAAAAGGAAGGAAATGCTGTCACATCTATACAATGAATAATCCTTGAGGACATTTTGCTAAGTGAAATAAGCCAGTCACAAAAAGACAAAAACTGTATGATTCTACTGATATGAAGTATCAAAAGCAGTAAGTTATAGAAACAGTAGAATGGTGGTTGCCAGGGGCTGGAGAGAGAGAGAAATTTAACATGGTGAACTAAGGATGATGTGAGACACAGGAAGACCTGAGTAAGGTAGGTTTCTTGCCCTTAAAGAATTCTCAGTATAATAGGCAAGACAGCATATAGTCAAATAGTTACTATATAATCCAGTAACAGCACTAGTAGAAGTATATGCAGCACAGAGAAAGAATGATTAAGTGGGGACACAAAGAAGGAAATGAAGATCTAGTGGCATGAAACAGAGTAAAACGTTCAGAAACTCCAAGTAGTTCTGACATGCCCAAGCAAGACATACAAGAGATAAGATGACAAAACTGAAGTCGGAATCTGTAGGCAGAAGCCAGATTGAAGATTCTTTTGTATCATGCTAAAACATTTCCACTTTCCATAGTATACAATCGGGAGAAGCACGTGGCTATCCACTCCCAAGGCAATCCAGGAAACAATCAGCCATTGAAAACCCAATAAGGGCCAGGTGTGGTGGCACACGCCTGAAATCCCAGTGGTGGGGGTGGTGGAGGCAGGAGAATCGCAAATTCGAGACCAGAGGGTAGTCTGTGTAATTTAGGGAGACCCTATCTCAAAAAAGTAAAACAATGGGCTGGGCGGGCAGCTCAGTGGTCCAGCACTTGCAAAGCATGCAAGCGCCAGGCCCTGGGTTCAACCCCCAAGTACCACAAAAAAAATAGAAAGAAAAGAAAGAAAAGAAAAGAAAAGAAAAGAAAGAAAGAGAAAGAGAGAGAGGAAGGAAAGAAAGAAAGAAAGAAAGAAAGAAAGAAAGAAGGAGAAAGAAAGGAAGGAAGAAAGGAAGAAAGGAAAGAAGGAAAGAAACAGAAAAGAAAAGAAAAAAAAGAAAATCAGAGTTGGTAGACCAAATACTAAGAGAAGTAAAGTCAAACGAATCACAGAATGATTGCCACACAAATAGGCTGGTCTGGGATGTTTACATGGAAGACTAGTTATTTCTTTGAAGTCCAGGATCATTCTCTTTGTTTCATTTTTATTCATAATGATGAAGAAAATATATTGGGAATAGAATAATAGTTTAAATCCAAAAGAGGATGAAAATTGGAGGAAATGGGTCCATCCTGACTTGTATAACTTTTCTTTCAAGTGCTTTTAGTTTGAGAAATTGGCATGAATACCTACAGATGGATCATTTCTGTTCCATCACGTGGATATTAATGTAAAGGGAGGAGGGGAATTTCCTCTGACCCTTCTTCCTCATCTGCTTCTTAACGTCCTTCCTGTGTTCAGAGAATCAGCAGCAGTTCTTTCCTGGACTCCACTGGCCACACTAACAGAAGGCCAGCAGCCAACCCAGCCCATACCTGGAATTCATTTCACATGTTTTGTTACTCAGAGATGATCAAATTGCAGGTTTATTTCTAAATAATAATTCTTCATTGTTCTCCATAAAATGAGAAATATTGTTGCAGAAAATAAAGTTGTTATTTAAGTTAATACTGCTAGAACATTAAAAACATTTTCCAGACTGATGCACTTCTTTTCCTTTTATTATTCTAGTCTGTTCAAATAGTGCTATTCTATAAATATAAATCAATAGATTTATCCTCCAAGTGATGGTTCAACTGCATGTCAATTTTGCATTTAAATTTCAACTACACTTATAACTTTTACTTATTAAAAAGAACTTTTAGATAACTTTACCTTTTCAATTATTTTACTCAAGCATTTATGTATAACGAACATTTATGTATAAGAATATTGTTCTATAAGAAACCATATTTTTAGCTTTCTGAAGAAACGTAAAGCTTTTGGAGACTAACTGGAAATAAGAAAGCACGTGACAATTTCTTCTTAGTAAATACCATTTCTCTTATTTTTAAATTTTAGATTTGCATATGTATTTTTAGGGCTGGGATTTGGATCAGTTGGTAGAGCGCTGCGCTGCAGTCTCTGAGGTCCTGAGTTCAATTCCCACAAATGGGAGAAGGACCTGGCAATCCACTCCCAAGGCAATCCCAAAACAGCCATTGAAAACCCTATGAGGGTCGCTATGAGTCGGATACCGACTCGACGGCACCTAACAACAACAATGTATTTTTAAGAAATTCTGCCTCTCATCTCATTATGATTGACTTTTCAGATTACTTTTTTATTTACATTTTAACATCTATTAATGGAAATAGTCACTCAAATAAAATCCTAAAAAGTAAATCACCTTAATTAAAAAAAAAAAGATGCAAGGCATCATATTTCTGCTTTAAGACATATTAGTAAAAGCCAGGGGTGGTGGTGCCCACCTGTAATCCTAGCACTCAGGGAGACTGAGATAGGAGGATCTCAAATTCAAGAACAGCATGGGATACAGAGTGAGTTTGAGGCCAGTCAGGGCTGCATAGTGAGATCCTATCTCAAAAAACAAAACAAATAACAAAAGACATATTGGTAATATTATATATCTTCCAGTCCATAATATCACCTTTGCTTCCTTCTAAGATAAGTTTTGAAATTATATGCTATATGTTAGTAAAACTAACTTATTTGAGATTAAATCATAGAGTCATTTTTTCCATTCATTAATATTACTGCACATAGAAATAATGTATAATTCAATGAGTACACAAATTTCTCTTTGGTTTTGATGTTTCAGCTTCATCAAACCCTGAAGTCATCAAGATAAATTCAATTCTGGATATAGTAACAAAAGTGGAAGAGTATTATCTTAAAGGATATATTGTTGGGGCCATTCATCCTGTTATACAACCTTTGGGGCAACAAAAACATCTACCAGCAAGTTATCTCTATAGAGTGGTGCTGTCACGCTTGAAATTAAGGTAAGCACGGTACTTAAGAAAACGGTCATGCTAAAGGCAGTTGACAGTGACAATTTTGTTTGTCTAAAAGAGAAGAAATTTTGAAAAAATGATGGTGAATAGAGGATAATTGGGGTTTGGGTTTAAGGCGCATTTCTCAGCAGCTAAAACTGGACTGAGGGGCTGAGATTTAGCTCAGCTGGTAGAGTGCTGCTCTGCAGACTCTGAAGTCCTGAGTTCAATTCCCAGCACATCAAAACCGGGAGAAGGATGTGGCAACCCACTCCCGAGGCAATCCCGAAACAGTCAGCCATTGAAAACCCCATAAGGGTCGCTATGAGTCGAACACGACTCGACGGCACCTAACAACAACAACAACAAAGCTGGATTGAAGCAAACAAATTCATACTTCCTTCCTTAAAACTCCTGATTAAGCTGTGCTTGATAGGACCCACCTACAATCCCAGCACTTGGGAGGCTAAGGCAGGAGGATCTTGAGTTCAAGGCCAGCATGGGCTACATAGGGAGACCCTGTCTCAAAAAACAAAAACAAATAGAAAAGCCTATCTGGTTGATTTTAGCACCTTGCAGACAAACTGGTCCTGTGTGAGGATGTCAGTGGACAGAGGGAAAGCAAAATGGACTTAAGAGGCACCTCAGGGCTCCTGTAGCAACTACAGCAGGTGAAGCAGTGAGTAGCAGATAGCTCTAAGCACCATTACTGGGCTAAAAGTGAGCCCAAATCTACATGGTCCACTTTCACTAATGGAGTTTCACTGAGCTTTTCTAACTGCCCTATTTTATTTTTAATTGGAAATTTTTAATGTACACCTTAATGTGATTCATTCTGACATGCTTCTCATTGTGACATTTCCATATATGCATTTTGTTGTACATTGTTCATATAGGTTCCCCCTTACCCTCTTGCATGTTTCCTCCCCGTCCCACCCCCGCATCAAAGACTTCTCTTCCATTTACTTGTATTTTTATGGTAATATTTTTCTATATATTCTTGGGTTCCAGTTCTGTTTAAGATAGAAACTTTTCCTGTAGTGAACTTTCTTTTTACCTTGTGAGACTATTACATGCATTTTCTAGACCACCTATAATAATACCATTCTTAGCTTTTTTTTTCTTTTATTATGATCCGACCTTTGTATAGGATTTTTTCCTTCTTATAATTTTGATTCAACTCCCACATATGAGTGAGAACATGTGGTGTTTCTCTTTCTGAGCTTGTGTTCGTTCACTTAAAATAATTTTCTCCAATTCCATCCATTTTGCTGTGAATGGCCTTTTTCATTTTTTTGATTGCTGAATAGTATTCCATTGTGTATATGTACCATAGTTTTTTAATCCATTCTTCTGTTGAAGGGCACTTTGGTTGATTCCGTATCCTTGCTATTGTGAAAAGTGCTGCTTCTTTTATCGATAGTGGCAACAGAAACTGTCAGTACATTCTAAAACTTTTACAGCAAAAAGACCTATAATGCCAAGTTCTCATAAATTGGATAGGCCTATTGACAACTTTTTCTCCAAAACAGGGTTTCTGGAAGGGGCAGTGGTGCAAGGGATAAAACCCAGGCCTTGCACGTGTAAAATAGGATTTAAAGACATTTGTTTTATTTTATTTTTAAAAAATATTTTAATAGATACTGTTCCAAACACTACTGCAGCCATTTTTGCCTGCCTAGATTGCAAATTTGATCATTTTTAGGGTGTAACACTGTTCCTTTTTTCTAATGAAAAACAAAAATAACCAGAGCAATGTCTTAAATTAACATATTAAAAAATTTTTTGCACAACTCTTCAGCTGTATCAAAACCATCTCAAAAACCAGGATAACAACTATGTTTTCTCTTTATAGTAATTAATTGATAACAATCGTTTTAACTATGAAAGGGCAAAGGAAAAATGAAATAAGAGGAAAAGAGTGAGAAAAGAGGAAAATTGAAAAAGGAAGGATGGAAGGAAAGAAGGGCCTTAACGAATTCCATATGTGTTTTTAAGGGCACTGTCTCTACGGAGTAATTGCCTTTTTAAACATATCTCACAGGGTATCTGGGCTTCTGCCTAGGATACACAGCCTCATCCAATGTTTACTAGCTCAAGCATTACTAAACAAATACGACATTTTACATGGTTGTAATGCTTATGACCTAATTACAAATCTCATCAACCATGTATAAATTATCTTTTTTGTTTCCAACATTACTTAGATAGACTTAGCAGTCCTCTGACAAGGCTAAGAATAATAAAGGGAAAAAGATCAGAAAAGACACAAAGGGAAAAAGACAAGCCAATATTCATCTGCATTTAAATTGGATGTTTAATTGTGCATCTGTGTAATAGTGATGTATAACAATGATCCAAAATCATTTTCTCATAACTTTCATTAAAGCAACAGACATGAAGTTTTTCTTTTATTTTAAATTAGAAATTAAATTACTATAAGTTTAAATTAAGGAAATTTCAGTTAATAGAACATATTGTGTGTTTGTGGTATTTTTATAGAAAAATAGTCATCAGGCTTCAGATAACAACAACAACAAAAAAATATTGCTTGACCTGATTTGTGAGTTGCTCACTCATTTTCACATGAACATATTAGCTGAAAATCAACAGTTGGCCTCCAACTATGAACATATTTTCTCTGTTACAGCCCAAAGCATTCGGCAGCACCCAGTGGACAAAGTCGCCCAAGACTTGTGATTGAGGAATGTCCTCTAACTTATGAGACACAAATAAATGACATAGCAAAAGAACTGATAGAAAAGGTACTAAATATATGCATTTTTATGGGATATTGAAAAACATTTGATCTTTCTTCTTTATCAATTTCTTTTTTTACTTTGAAAAGAATAAGGAAACAATAGATTGCTTATTGTACCATAATTTAAGATGTATTGAAACACGTCTAACGAGTTGTTCAAAGTGAAAAATATAAAATACATACCATTGAAACATGATGGAGATACCAGAAGTAAAAGTAATCATATATAATAATTTTAATAACAAACTTGGTAAGAAAATGGAAGAATAATCATTCCTTAATAAACACTTTGGGGAAAGTGAGCAGTTGTTCTGTAGAAAACAGATTCCTCATACTTCAAATGAGTTTAAGAGATAATTTTTTAATATAAAAAATCTGAAAGAGGGGGCAGCTCAGTGGTAGAATACCTGCCTAGCATCCATGAGGCCCTGGGTTCAACTTCCAGTATTGAAAAAAAAAATCTGAAAGAAAACAGAAAATTAAACATATTCAATTATGAATGGATTGAGGAGTTTGAGTATACAAACAGAAATTAACTTAAAAAAAGAATTGAGGGGAAATCTGCAACAAATATGTACTATGGGAGCTTCATTTTCAGAATATATAGTATATGAGTATAAATACATGAAAGTGATATCCTGTCTTAAATGGGCAGACAGAGCCCCTGGATAGAAAATGCGAAAGGAAATAAATAATGAGATGATTGGCATCAACCTAATAATTTGTAATGTAAATAAAAACTGACAGCTAATATTTCACCATATTAAACTGGAAAGTGAAATTGGAATTATTAAATCCAATGCTGGAAAAGCTTGAAATAGAGTAAACATTCGCATTGCAACTGGTATCAAATTAAATCAGTATAGTGTTCCTGAATATCAATTTGGTAATAAGAATCACAAGTCTTGTTTTTAGTTTTGTTTTACATTGTTTATTTGTTTGCTTATTTGTTTTGTAACCTAGTAATCTCCTTTTTAGGAATTTGTTCCAGAAAAATACTAAGAGAAAATGTCACTTTTATACAAAGATATTTAATCAGCAGTGAATAATAAGCCAAATTTCCAATAACTGGAAGACTTCAAAGGACACAATGGTGTCCTTATAATTGAATATTTTATGAGCTTTAAACATGACGACTAAATTGACTGTAGAGATAGAAAGGTCTATGCACTATAAGTTAAATGAAAGGTTGAACACTAAATGTAGATTAAAACTGAGAAAAGACTATATATTCATACACATTAATTGACAGAATTTTATGAAGTTTTTTTTTTTTAGTTGCATTTGTATAAGTTTTTCACTTTGATTTAAGTGCATATAGCTAAAATCCTAAGGCAATTCCATTCAGGTGAAAAAAAACTGTGAAACTTGAGCCACTTGTAGTATCACGCAATTTGTAATCCCCCATTCGGGAGGCTGAGACAAGAGGATTGCAAGTTTGAGGCTAGCCTGGTCTACAAAAGCAGACCGTCTCAAAACAAGAAGAAAGAAGGAAAGAGAAAGAAAGAAAGAAAGAAAGAAAGAAAGAAAGAAAGAAAGAAAGAAAGAAAGAAAGGAAGGAAGGAAGGAAGGAAGGAAGGAGAGGAGAGGAGGAGGGAGGGAGAGAGAAAGAGAGAAAGAAAGAGGGGGAGAAAGAAAGAGGGAGGGAGGGAAAGAAAGAAGGAAGAAGAAGAAAGAAAAATGGATGAATGAAAGGAAGGGAGGAAAGGAGGGAAGGAAAGAAAGAAGAAAGAAGGAAAAGAAAAAATGTGAAGCTTATTCTCGTTGTTTTCAAACTTTAATCATATGTCTATGATTACCTCTGGTTTGTGTGTAGTCAGTTATAGTTGCTAATATTTCCCATTTTAGTATAAAGTCACCCTTCAATAAGGACTTTTAAGAACACTCTTTGAAACTAGATTTTTATAAACAAAGAACACATACTGTTTACTACTACTATTCTGGGAAGTTTAATTTTTTTTCTGGGAATAAGTCCCCTCCAGACAGCTTCTTTTGAAAGCAAAAATGTAGCTACTAACTTAGTCTTAATGGATCATCATCAGAGCCCTTGTTTTGCATTTGACTTCCTGGATACAGTTACAGCTCTACTTGAACAGGAAAGTACTGTTATTTCAGCAATTAGAGTAATGGGATTATTTCATGAAGAGAGAAGATTCAGGAAACATAGCACACGAAATATCTGAACATTGCCCTGGGTATGAGCAAGAGCGATAGACGCATGCCAAATATTATTTTTGAACAGTTGCCTTGAATAAAGAGTTGACTACTGAATGGCTAGCTTTTAAGTCAGATTTTAACGTTACTCTAATGTCCACTCTATTTTCAATATTAGATTTGCAAGAGTTTTTTTCCTCAGGATTTTGAAATAAAAATTGACATTTTAAAAATACCAATCTTCCATTTAAAAATGGAAAAGACATTAATATTATATTTGTTACCAGACCTTTCCAGATAAGATAGTCTAGTAATAAAAAAACTTTTCTGCATTTTAAAATTCAAATCAACCTATAAAACTTGGAATAGCCACTGACAATAAATTCACATACTTCCACCTGCAGAATGCCATGCTTTCACACACCTCCCTCTTCTCTCCTAGGACACCTAGTCAAGAAGAAAGTTTGTGATTATTTTTAAGGCTTCACTGTTGTAATCTCCATATGTTAACTCTTAGAAGTAAATGACATTATGCCAGCCATAGTCCTTTGTCCTACCTCCACACACCGGAAGTCTTTCCCCTCAGAATTCTCCCGCCTCATTGGCTAGAGCTGAATTACCCTAGTCTCTTTGGGCATTGCTCTTGATTTTGCTCCAATTCTTTCTGGCTTCCCCCCACCCCTATACTGGGGTTGAACCCAGGGCCTCATGCTTTGCGTGCTTTGCAAGTGCTATACCACTGAGCTGTACCTCCAGCCCATTTTTTTTTTTTAACTTTTTTTGAGACAGGGTCTCGCTAAATTACGCAGACTGCCTCTGGCCTCAAACTTGGGATCCTCCTGCCTCTGCCTCCCAATCCGCTGGCTTTACAGGCCTGCACCACCATGCCCAGCTTTCTGGCTGTTTCAATCCATTTTTTCTAACTGCGGATGTTTCCATTTGCAACCTCCATCATGACTCTTTCTTACCTTCCTAGGTAGCACTTAAAACATCTAGGTTAGAAATGTTTAAAATAAACACCATATAAAAGACATTGCTATTTCTTCATTTTAATTTATTTAACAAGTACTTACAGAGCACCTATAAGTTCAAAACACTGCAATACAAAGATGAATAAGACAGAGTCCCTGCCCTCAAAAGAACTGCCACACAAGAGAAAGACATAAATACAAATAGAATAAAGAAATGAAGCAAAAGCAGAGAAGAAAATGCCTTAGGTTTTTGACAGTTTGCATTTAAATGAAAGCTAAATCTTACAAATAGGTCAATGGAAAAAGTGCTAAGCGTGAAAACAACTGCTCTTTAAGATCTCAAATGATCTCGCTGACATTACATCATCAGTTTCAGAATCCTATTTCTTAATTGATAGAATTGAATCTGATTACATATATTTGGCCCAGATAGGAGACAATACCATCAAGATACTGCACAAGCGGGTTACAAAGCTTCTTCAGATTTGTGAGTCAGGCTTATGCTCTCTATGTACACATTCACAAGAAGTAGTATTTTAACACTTTTTTCATCAACATCAATCAAACAATGCCAGGTGTTTTCTTGCTTTTAAATTCATGCCTTCTTTAATAATGGAGATTATTTGGTCATGTTATTTGGGGGGAATTCTGGAATAGTTTTTAATTTTGCTCCAACTGGAAAGATCATTGTTACATGGTCTCCAAAAATCATGCTATAAAGTTACTAGTTTCTCCTTCAGAGAAAAATGTGGTTCTTTTTATAATTTTTTTTTTTTTGAGGTACTGGGAGTTAAACCCAGGGCCTCGCGCTTGCATGCTCTGCAAGTGCTGGACCACTGAGCTGCACCCTCAGCCCATTTTTTTACTGTTTTTGAGACAGGGTCTCGCTAAATTACACAGACTGCCTCTGGTCTCGAACTTGTGATCCTTCTGCCTTCACCTCTGGAGCCACTGGGGATTACAGGCATGTGCCACCACACCCGGCTTTTCTTTTTATAATTTCTAAAGTATATTAGTTCTTTTTGACAAGTCATGATGATAGTGAGACACACTCTTAGAAGCAGTGCTATTTTAGATGTTTATTAATTTATGATGTGTCTTTAGTTACTGGTCAAATTACTTCATCTTCTAACAGATTTCCTCAGTAAAACTAAAGGTTACTTGATAAAGTAATTGATATAAATGGAGTTTATATTTTGTTCTGCCATCTCTTTTTAAACATCAGATTAATGTTGCTGCTAAAAGAGGAATGAAGTTTGTTGGATTCATATCACAGCATTGTCCGACATCTAAACACTGCAATGGAAGTAACCACGATGGAGATACAGAGTCAATGCTGCATGTGGAACACAGCTCAGATGAAAACTGCAGAAGTTGGAATGAAGGAATATTAAGCAGGCATTCATCTGAAAGTGGAACTGAGGAAGAACTCCCTCAGGAAACTGGACAATGTCAAATGGAACAAAACGGCAGCCCCAGCTCCTCCAAACCAAAAAAGGGAGAAGGTAATAGACAAAATGAACAGGAAGAGAACATATTTAGTCTAAGTTTAGAAAAATACATTTGGAGAGTTTTTTTAAAAGAAATGAGGTAAAGTTAATTTCTATAGATTATAAAGATGTAATAAATTAATATAAACTTGTCACAATTTTGTTTTTAATTATTACAGCCAGAAATAAGGCAGGGCAATGTTTCAACCACAGTTCTCCCTAACTTGTCACACAATGCCACCCACATAATGACACTTTGTGCTGAAGATTGCTTTCCATGTAGTCATCTAAAAGTCCCTTGTGAAAAGGAGGGTCATGCACAGGCTCAAAGAAGTCCACAAGCAAAGTTACTCTGATTTGTTTGTCCTTACAATGTGTGAGAATTTTAGTTTGGACCTTTCTCATTTCATGGATGGTTTTCACCTTTGAAATTGAAATTAATTGATTTTCTTTGATCATCAACTAGAATATGAAATGGCACATCATGATGAAACAATTATTGTAACAATAGTGCCTAAAGCCTAAAATAACTTTAAACAATAGTTTTGTTGTTCTTTGCCAACTAGCACGGTTTCCCAAGAAACTGAGTGAATTTTATTCATTTGTTTTTGACTATTCAAAGTTTACTGATACATATACAGGCCTGTTTTTATAAAGAGCACTCTCAAGGAAAATCAAAGATCATGTATACCTTCAAATTAACAGCATGGGCTCTGCCTCAATTTCTTTATAAAAAGAGGGTAATTATAGGACTTCCCTCATAGAGTTGTGAGAAATAAACAAGAGATGTCTACAAAGTGCTTAGCCCAATGCCTGGCACAAAATAAAGTCTAGTAAGTTCCTTACTGTTAACTGAGCCTTTGATTAGCATTGCACTGCAGCAGCACACGGTGGGGAATCACAGCCTTTTGGACTATGATGAGGCGCTCAACATCCTGTTCGGAGGCAGAGAGCCATCTGACCACGTGAGCTCAACCTCCTAAAGAAAGAGTTGGGAGCATTTCCCAACTTATCATCTGGCTCATCCCTCCCACCTCCCTCCCCTTTTCCACCTGTCCCCTAACAACCACCTGGATTTTCCTGCATTGTGAAAATTACAGAAATGTAAAACTCAGCTAGAGGTGCTGGTGCTGTCAGAGAACCATTCTCTGACCACTGTTACCTTTAAATGTCATGCTGGTTCCCACCCTGAGTTTGACCAAACCCTGAATCCATTTCTAGTCATTTAAGTCCTAAATTGAATATATTGTCTAAATATTTTTAAATTAAATATTTCTTAATAACTTTTCTACAGCAGTAGCCTTTAATTGGGAGAGGGGGAAAGGGGCTGTGGGAGTGTATAAAAGACTTCTTGGAGTATCTGGTGAAATCCATAGACTCCAAATACTTTAGTCTGTAATATAAGTGAGATTAAACTACCTAAAACACAACCATAGGTATGGGTCGCTAGGTCCCAAGTCAAAATGGTGCCAATTTCTAAGTAAACTACAAGATGTTGTTGTTGTTAGGTGCTGTCGAGTCGGTATCCGACTCATAGCGACCCTCTGTACAACAGGGGAAACATTATTGTCAGTGCTTCTCTGCTGTTCATAGGGTTTTCAATGGCAGATTGATTTTTGGGAGGGGGTTGCCAGGTCCTTCTCCCAAGCCTACAGCTTCTGGTGTTCCCAGGCGGTCTCCCATCCAGGTACTAACCAGGCCCAACCCTGCTTAGCTTCCGAGATCTGACAGGATCAAATGCCACAGGGCTATGGCTGCAGGCCAAACTACAAGATATGATCCAGCATTTCCACTTGTAAGTGTATATTCTAGTCACTCTCAAACCTATGTCCAAGATGACATAAAAAAAGTTTGTAAAAAGAAAACAATGAGCCAGTTGTGGTGACTCATGCCTGTAATCCCAATACTCAGGAGGCTGAAGCAGGAGAATCTCGAGTTTGAGGCCAGCCTGGGCTACATAGCAAAGCTGTCTCAAAAACAAAAACAGAATCAAAAAAGAAGAAAAGAAAGAAAGAAAGGAAGAAAGAAAGGAAGGAAGGAAGGAAGGAAGGAAGGAAGGAAGAAAGAAAGAAAGAAAGGAAGAAAGAAAATATCCATCTAAAGGAAAAGAGTTAACTGGAATACTATGTAGCAATTAAATAAAATCCATGTAGCTATTTACATTTCAAACGCATAATGTTGAAAAAAATCAGTTATAGAGCTGGAGGTGTAATTCAGTGGTAAAACACTTATCTGGACTTACTCTCCAACACCTCAAAAAAACCAATTTGTATAATGTTGTTATTGTTAGGTGCCATCGAGTCAATATCCGACTCAAAGCAACCCTTATAGGGTTTTCAATGGCTGACTGTTTCAGGATTGCCTTGGGAGTGGATTGCCAAGTCCTTCTCCCATAATTTGTATAATAGTATGATGCTATTAAAATAAAAAATTATTAAAAGCATCCATGAGAGTAAGAAACATCAAATTCATTCTAATAGTTATCGCTGGAGAATGGAATCAGGGAGTACATACTACCACATATATAATACATAGTAGCCTCACCTGTATCTGTCTCATTTCTATGAAAAAATATTCTAAAATTAATATGGCATGTGGTTAAGATTTGATTAAACTGAGTGGTGAGTACTTTTATTATTTTCTTTCTCTCTCTCTCTTTTTTTTTTTTTATGTGTGTATGTGGTACTGGGGGATTGAACCCAGAGCCTCACGTTTGCAGGCTTTGTAAGTGCTATACCACTGAGATGCACCCCCCAACCCATTTACTTCTGATTTTGAGATAAGGTCTTGCTAAGTTATGCAGGCTGCCTCTGGTCTTGGACTTGCAATCCTCTTGCCTCTGCTTCCTGAGTTGCTGCGATTACAGGAGTGAGTCACCACACCCAGCTACTTTTATTATTTTCTATACTTGTCTGTATGCTTGAAATATCTCATGATTAATAAAAAAGATTTTAAGACTCTTCAATCAGTTAAATTATAATTTCCCTTTTTCTTTTTCTGAATGCATATCCCCAGAAAACAAATTGTATACAGTCTTCAATGTTTTTGATGATGACTCAACCTGCTGGACCTATCAGGAAGGCATCCTGTCAATGAAAGTAACAAGAAAAGGATCTGTCATCAGTACACTTGACGCTGATTGGCTCGAGTTAACTACATTTTATTATAAGCAAGGCTTGTCTTTAATTGACCCTTTTGTGTGCTGGGAAACATCTAAAGGTAGGTTTTATATTAGTGATATATTTATATCTAAAGAATTTAGATTTGTGTCAAAGTTGGTGAAAACATTTTTGCCTCTCAAGTTCTATGACTGAAAGAACAGATATTATTCCTAGGGAACTAGATCCCATTATACAGCTATGTAGCTTTAATTTGCCTGAGGCTGTACCACTGTGGCATCCCATCCCATCAAATCTCAGAAGCTAAGCATGGTTGGGTCTGGTTAGTCGTTGGATGGGAGACCATCTGGGAACACCAGGTGCTATAGGCTTGGGAGAAGGACCCGGCAACCCACTCCCAAAAAACCATCAGCTATCAAAAACCTTGACTGGGATTTGGCTCAGTTGGTAGAGCGCTGCGCTGCAGCTCTGAATGTCCCGAGTTCAATTCCCAGCACCGCAAAAATGGGAGAAGGACCTGGCAATCCACTCCCAAGGCAATCCTGAAATAGCCTGCCATTGAAAACCCTATGAGGGTCGCTATGAGTTGGATTCCGACTCAATGGCACCTAACAACAACAACAACATCAAAAACCTTATGAATAGCGGAGAAGCACTAACAATAGTGTTTCACCTGTTGTACATTGGGTCGCTAAGAGGTGGACACTGACTGGACAACACCTAACGACAACAACAGCTTTAATTTAAAAATCTTAACTATCCTTGAGAGAAAATGAACACCCAGCATGGGTTGAAAAGTTGTAACATAATGTTTGCTATTGGGTTGGAATTGTCAGGAATAGATGAACTGCTGTGGGATTGACTAGTAGAATTTTCAAATGCAATGCCCTAGTTTGAAAGTTAACATCCACATTTAATACATTATCCCAATTTTTTACACAATCTACCATATATATGGTTAGTGTGTATCTGACTCTTTCTATAATTTGCATAGAAAAGCAACTTTTGGTTCAGAAAGTGTTGTTGACCTGGTTCTTACTTCTGTTTCTCCTTGTCTTTTCTTTCTTTAGCCTTTCTCATTTAGTGACAATAAAGTAGGTAATCATTCATGTCTATCATAAAAACAAACAGCAAAAAACTTCCAAAAATAAGCTTAAGAGAGATTTGTATTAAAAGGAAAGAAAAAATAATAAGGAAACTGGAGAAAATGCATCAGGAAAGGTGAAGGTTGTGAAAGCTGGGATAACCAAGGACCCCAGCTCAATGAGGTTAGAAGAAAGCATAACAAAAGCAAATGAGATGAGATCTCAATACCTCTTGCCATTAATCAAGCCTAGTAATGCCTTGAGTGATATAACTGAAGACTTTGGACAAATACTTTAAAAGATCAGGAGTCAGGTTCTAGTAGGTCCTTTTAACTGATGACGACAAGATTAACAATCAAGTCCGTTGAAGCATCTAGAAACATGGTTTCTTGCACAGTGCTCAGCACATAGCAGGTGCTCAATAAATATTTCTCTGTTTTTGTTTTTGCCTTTTCTGGGCGGTTGTTGTTATTTACTTGTTTGGCATTGGAAACTTCTTCCAACTTGGTCTTATATAGGAACAGCAATATTTAAAAGGGAAGAAAGTGGACTTTAGAATCTGACAGACCAGAGTTTAAATTCTATTTCTTCTACTTATTAGCTCTATGACCTTGGGAAATTGTTTGAGCTCACAGTCACAGTTTCCTAAAAGGAGCATAAAAATACCTTTTATTGTCATGATATTTTAAAAATATATATAATATAAAGTGACGCTCACAGTGCCTAGACTGTAGCAGGAGTTCATTGTCTGATATTAGTTTTCTTTCCTGACGGTTTTTATGTACAGTTTAGTATTTTTAGGAGAGATCATCTATTTGAGGATTAGTTTTATACTACAGTTTCCCCCCCTCCCTCCCTCCTTCCCTCCCACCCTCTCTTTCTCTTTCCCTCTCCCTCTCCTCTCTCCTCTGCAGAGTCTAAGTTGGAGCCATTTCAAATTTTAGTTTGTGATGAACTGCCTAAGGAAAAACAAAAATACTCTTTTCACAATCTTTCCCAGGCCTCCCTGCCTTGGGCCTTGCCTGATGAAAATAAAATTAGCCACAGCAGTTGCCAGCCAGAGATTCTGTGGGGCTTTTGTTCTTAAGGCCTTAGAACTATTTAGACAGCCGGGAGACTGCCCCGCTCAGCAGCTCTGGAATGTCTCATTAGACGTTTTACATTGCAGACCCTGCCAAGCCCCTACTGAGCCACCTCAGCTTGTGGGGTCTGGTCACTGGGTGTGTCATTTGGGACTTTTCTGGGAGTATGCAGGGAAGCTGCAGAGGGGAAACTATGACCAATGTCTGTGTGACTGTGAGAGACGAGTGAGAGGAAGCAGGACAGAATTGGTCACTTTGTCCTGGGATGTCTGATGCCTGGCATCCAAAGGACATGGGGGAGACAATGTGTATTCTGCTTTCTCTTGCTTCCTCATCCAAAATATGGTCAGAAGTCAGCCCACCTTGAGGAACCGAAGTACAAAACCAGACATTGCTCAGAAATTTAAATATATGGCCTCACAAACCACACTGAATAAATACTTTCTCCAGACACAGAGGGGGGAAAAGACTTTTTAAAAGCTACCTGCTGCAACACAGTCATGGTGTAAAAGCTGTAAGACCTGGAAAATCCCTCTGCAGGGTCCTTTCACACTGGCTCTCAACAGTCTTCAGTTTTGAAAAGCCCCCGGGACACACACACACACACACACACACACACACACACACACACACACACACACGAGGTTCCTACAGTCCACTACCCAACAAAATGCCCCAGCATCCTCAGAGCACAGTCTTTCCCCATTTAGTCTGCCACAGCTTAAAGCTACATTTTGATTGTTTCTGAATTCTTTCCCAACTTCACTTGATATTGATTTCAAGGTATCACCCTGAGGCATGGAATGGAGTAATCACACCAAAACATGCAGGCCATCATTTCACACAGATGTATATGCCAGGCCCTGTGCCAGGCACCGCGCTTACAATAATGACAAAATGGATGTCTTCGCTGCTTAGCTGGCAGGTGGCACCAGGCAGTCAGGATGTGAAGGTATCAAACATATATATCACTGAGTGCAGAGGTGGAGGCAGGGGGATCACAAGGTTGAGGCCAGAGGTAGCCTGTGTAACTTAGCGAGACCCTGTCTCAAGATAAAAAGTGAAAATGGGAGTCGGGCACGGTGGCGCAATCCTGTAATCCCAGCACTCAGGAGGCAGAGGCAGGAGGATCACAAGTTCGAGACCAGAGGCAGTTGGAGTAACTTAGTGAGACCTTGTCTCAAAAACTGAAAAAATGGACTGGGGGTGCTGCTCAGTGGTCCAGCACTTGCAAAGCATGCAAACACAAGGCCCTGGGTTCAACCCCAAGTACTACAAAAAAAAAAAAGTGAAAATGGGCTGGGGGTGCAGCTCAGTGGAAGCTCATTTGCAAAGTACCTGCAAGGTCCTGGGTTCGGCCCCCAAGTACTACCAAAAAAATGTATATTTCTAATTATAAAATTAAAAAAGGTGTTGTTACCTTACCCAGTGGAATATTGTGGAAGTACCTACTAGAAGGTGTGGTCAGGATGTTCTGCCTGAGAAGATAGCAATCTCTTGGAGACTAGGGGGTTGGAAGGAGCAGGGAAGGTAAAGCCAGGTGTAGGCAGCAGAGATTCTTCCAAATGTACAGAGAGCCCAGGGCAGGGAAGAGGAGCTGGTGCAGGTCTGGGTGGGTGGAACAGGGTGGGCAGCAGAGAATGGCTCTCGACAAGTTGAGATAGGCAAGCAGCAGCCGGTCCGAGCAGAGTCTTTTACTGTCAATGAACCAGTGACAAAGGTAAAGGCATGTGTTGTACTTACTCCCTGCCAGCATTGGCCTAGGCACTGTGCACTGACTAACTCATTAAGTCCCTACAGCGCCTGATGAGGTAGATATAATCATTCCCCTTTCACTGAGGAAACTGAGGCACACAGATATTAAGTAATGTGCTCACATTTGCACAACTATAGAGTTGTGGGACCACCTAGGTAGAGTGTGTGCTCCTAACTACCATGCCAGGATATTTATTTCAATTCATGTATTGAAGATTTAAATAGGGAGTCATAGTTGGGTACAGTGGTGCATGCCTGTAATCCCAGGAACTTGGAACTTGGGAGATGGAGGCAGGAGGATCACAGATTTGAGGCCAGAGGCAGCCTGCGTAACTTTACAAGATCCTGTCTGAAGATGAAAAATTAAAACAGGGCTGGGAGTGCAGCCAGTGGTAGAGCACTTGGAAACTATGTGCCCGGCTCTGGATTCAACCCCCTAGTACTGGAAAATAAAATTTAAAAAAGTTTAAGTTTTAAAAAAGAAGGAGTTATGATTTGATTTGATTTTTTCCCCCAGTACTTGAGCATTGAACCCAGGGCCTCGAACATACATTGTAAGTGCTCTACTACTTAGCTGTATCCTGAAACCTTTTTTTTTTTTTTTTTTTTTTTTTTTGAGTCAGGGTCTCACTAAGTCATGCGGGCTGCCTCTGGCCTCAAACCTGTGATCCTCTTGCCTCAGCCTTCCAAGTCGCTGGGATTACAAGGATGTGCCACTGAGCCTGGCTTTGATATGCATTTTTAAGAGCAACTCTTTGGCCTCATTTCCGGAACTAGATCATAGAGGGCAAGAGTGGAAGTGGGGAGGCCATTAAGAGATTGTCTGATGGTCCCTAGAGAGACGGTGGTGGTGATGGAGAACAGATAGGCCGATACTGATTCTGAGAAAGAAGGTACATGATACAAACAGAGAATGGCAGTTATTACATGTGCCTGCCCTCCACTTCAGAGATGGTCTTGGGCCCACCCTGGCAGTTTAATAATAAACATGACACGTGGACCAAAAATGCTAAAAGGGAGTAGTGTTACTTTTCCTCCCATTTATAGACATGTCAATGTCGTATCTAGCTAAAATAAATACACGAGACCACATGTCCACACAAGTAAAGCATCCCTTGGGAATCTTTCAAGCTTATGCTTTCTGAACCAGGGTTCAAGTACCTTCAGGATATGTACCCTTGTACCAAGAAGAACAAAGGCCACAGCTTGTGGGCTAAACCTTTCTAGAATGTCATCGGTACTTTAAGATGAGCGGGGGCCAGGTGGCATGGCACACACCTGTAATCTCAGGGACTTGGGAGGGGCAGAAAGATCAGGATTTCAAGGCCAGAGGCAGCCTGCAATTTAGCAAAACACTGTCTCAAAATAAAAAAATTAAAGTATTTGGGCTGGGGTGCAGCTCAGTGGTGGAATACTACCCAGCAAGCAAGAGGCCATGGTTCAACCCCTAGTACTGAAAAAAAAAAAAAAAATAGTTGAGGGAGGGTGGAAGAGAACACTACCTTTTTACAAAAGATGAACACATTTCTTTTTGGTTTTGGTTTTGTTTTGCGGTGCTAGAGATTGAACCCAGGGTCTCACTTGTGCTAAGCAAGCACTCCACCACTAAAATAACAGTTCCACCACCCCACCCCACCCCTGTTTTTTGTTTTTGTTTTTGTTTTTTACCTTTGAGACAGAGTCTTGCTAAGTTACCCAAGCTGGCCTCGAACTCTTGATCCTCCTCCCTCAGCCTCCTGAGTAGCCGGGATTATGGGCATGTACCATGGCACCTGGCCAAGATGAATATATTTGAAAAGAATGCAAAATTTTCAAGGATTTTTAAGACAGGACATGAGACTTTAAGGAATCCATACACTGGCCAAGAATGACTTCAATCTCCTTCTGAAGAATATCTCTCAAGGATGTAAATACGTTTTGCTAGTGGTGGTATTCAGTTAAAACAACAACCTGAGAAGCAGCGAGTCAGACCATGCTTTGTAACTTTTTCATACAAGGCACACAGAAAATGCTCTTGTTGTGGGACACATAGGTATGTGTGGAGGAATCTGCTCTGGGTAGCAGGGGTCATCCTGTATCTCATCAAACCTGCAACCTAATCTCAGTACACCTGCAGAACAAGACCCATTGGTTGGGAAGCTCTGAGTTATATAAAATTAAGAGGTGACTTTGCTTCAGGACAGTTATTAGGTAACTGTTCAGAATTATCACCTCACCCTATTACTTGGAAAATGTAACACTCTGAGCAACCAAATGGTCACTTCCCCACAAGGCCTTCACTGTCTCCCTCTCTTGCCGCTACTTTTGCTGGGAGAATGTCTCCAGATACAGTTTAAGAATTCCCTCCTATGGAATGGCAGACTTTACAGGATCTGAGGCCTGAGAGAGCCAGGTAAGGGCCCTGAGGCCCTCTAAACAAGAAGGAATGACTTTTGTTTTTAACTGAAATACAACACACACATAGTAAAGCACTTTGATCTTATGCATACGGTTGAAGGGAACACAAATATTCAAGATATAGGACACTTCTAGGATCTCAATGAAGGCCACCCCATGGCCCTTCTTCCCAGTCAATATCCTCCCAACTCAAATAAGCATCATTCTGTCCTTCACCATAGACTCGTTCTGCCGATTCTTGGACTTCAGATAGGTTGAATCCTACAGAGTGTACTCTTCTGTAACTGTCTTCTTTTGTTCAACAAAGTACCTCTGAAATTCATTCATGTTATTGTATTACAATGAGTCTCTTTTTTATTCCTGTGTAGTATTCTGTTGTATGAATCTGCCACTTTCTTTCTTTTAAACCAAAAAAGTTCACCAGTACTAATAAACTCATACCCACATTCTAAAAGAGGGCCTGA
This sequence comes from Pedetes capensis, assembly GCA_007922755.1. Taxonomy (NCBI): domain Eukaryota; kingdom Metazoa; phylum Chordata; class Mammalia; order Rodentia; family Pedetidae; genus Pedetes; species Pedetes capensis. The sequence goes on from VMDO01008431.1 coordinate 60,713, forward strand.
AACATATTTAGTTTTAAAGATGATCTAGATTTGATTCCAATGGTCACTTTGGTGTGATAGTGGATAAAGTACATTTAAAGGAAGTGGAACATATACTGTATGTAAGTAGAAATTTGAACTACTGTGTTCTTGGGAAATACTTGAAAAATGTAAATTTTTATGGTGTTCTGCCCTAAACATGGCCGATGTCAAAAAAAAAAAAAAAAAAAAAAAAAAAAGATTTTCTTTTAAGAGTTTATAGCTAACTGAGTGCAGTGGCACATCCCTGTAACCCCAGCAACTTGGGAGGTGGAGACAGGTGAATCTTTAAGTCTGAGGCCACAGGCAGCCTACATAATTTAGCGAGATACTGTCTCAAATAAATAGAGTGAAAAATGGACTAAAGGTGCAGTTCAGTGGTAGACCACTTGCAAATCAAGCATGAGGCCCTGGGTTCAATCCCCCAGTATAGAGAAAAGAAAAGTGTTCATAGACTGTTAATAAAAGTTAAAGCCTGAAATTCACGTTGAAATTAGTTTTGTCTTTGTTATCTTTAAGCTTAAAACATTATTTGAAAATGTTGCAGGCCTTTATGATTTGGAACTGTCAAACAGGGAAACTTTGATGAAACATTGTGCTACAGAAAAACCAAAATGTTTAACCAGCACATGACCATGGGGAAAAAGTGTCTTCTGCAAAATAGGACACAAAAGAACTTCCATAAAATCAGCTTAGTTTAAGCCAGATGGTTATTGTCAACTATTCAAAAAAAAAGTCAGCGAGGCCCTCCCTGAAAACTTCCTTCCCAGCAGGAATTCTTTTGACAATGACTTCTGTTTAGGGTCTTCCTGTCACTGTTTATTTTGGGGAGTTTTGGGGCTTTTAAATGCATCACTGAGGTAAAGATTTGCTCTGTTTATGTTTTTTAAAGATCTTGCCTCACACTAGTTTTAATATCATACTTCTAATTTCATTTTTATGTTGTTTCTCTTAATGGTATAATTAACATGCACATAACATACAGACTGGAAACCTAAATGTGACTTCAGGGTGAAGATCATTTCCAGGTGCTTTTTAGGTTGCTTTTCAAATAGCTTCTCACTGTATCATATTATGTATTCTTGTTTCTGCTATTGTAGTTTTAATGAATATAGTTTGATTTTAATCATATAAAATATAAAACTGCTTACCCTTGGGAGGAAAAGGAAACCTTCAAAGAGGAGGATGTTATTGATTTAGCCAAAAGAAATGTTTTGTTTTGTTGTATGGTGCTGAGGAGTTGTGCTGGGATTTAACTCAGTTGGTAGAGTGCTGCACTGCAGTCTCTGAGGTCCTGAGTTCAATCCCCAGCACCGCAAAAATGGGAGAAGGACCTGGCAATCCACTCCCAAGGCAATCCCGAAACAGTCAGCCATTGAAAACCCTATGAGGGTCACTATGAGTTGGATACCGACTTGATGACTCCTAACAACAACAACACAGTGCTGAGGATTGAACCTGGGGCCTTACACATGCTAGGCAAGTACTCTACCACTGAGCTACACCCGCAGCTCAAAACAAATACTTTTAATTGATATATTTTTCTCTCAGCTTCCTATAAAGGTTATCTTAAGGATTTAGGTGATCTTCAGAAACACTTAGGATTTGCAATTCTTCTTAATTGTATCCTTTTCCCCACAGGGGACCATTTGCCAAAATCTTTGGAAGGATTTTTCGTCTTCGAAGAAGAAGGCTCTGGAGTTCCAGGTTCCAATAGGAAAGGAAACGATGCCATTGTAGTAGAACAATGGACTGTCATTGAGGTGAGCACGGTTTTTGACAATTCAGCTCTACTTTTATATTTAGTTTCACAGTTCAAGATCTTTGCCAGGCACATGTAGTGTCTTTAAACACAGATTTGCCCAGTGTATGGACTCTCATCACAAATGCAGCAACAAATTTCTTTCATATGCTTTATCTGACATTAAAGGTGATATGCTTTACCCAATATTATACTTTTTGTAAGATAGCAAAGTAATTATATTTACATAAATAGCAGTAGGTTCCCCCAAAATGTGGGATTCTATCCCTAAAGAAAAATCTCCTGGCACTGACATTCTCTCTAGAAAATGCCATACAACTAGTTGAAAGTGAAAAAAAAAAATCAGTCACTCAACTAGTGCTTTTTACTCCAATCAATCAATGTGACTGATTTTTTTTAACCTTATCAATTAACTTTGGAAGACAAAAATATCCAGAAGGTGTTCTATCTCTCACCAGGCCAAATATGCACACACAGCAGTGTCCTTACTAATCAGAGATGACATTACTGCTGATGTTGTGCACTCTGAGTTCAGATGGCATGGAATGGAGTATGTGTTGCGTGTAGACATCATCACAGGCAGGCTCCTGAGGGGATGCTCTTGCCTCTCAGGCCTTAACAAAGGTTAGAGAGCCAGAGCCCATTTTCCAAGAAACTAGAAATCCCACTGAGGGGAGAGGAGAAAGGTCGTGAAGGAAGAAGTAAAGCTCCAAGTAAACACAAATCCCAAAGGAGTCAAAAACAGCGAAAAGACTCCCTACCTCCAAGGTCCTCTCACCTCCACTGCCCATGCTCACTCTCTGCGCTCGTCTTCACCTCCCATTGCCCAGGCTCCGTTTCTGAAAGTGTGCTCTGTAAACTACTTGGATCTGGATCCTTTAGGAAGCTTTTAGAAATGCAGTTTTCCATCCCTCACACATTAAAATCTGAGAACTGCTGCCCCAACAAGACCAGAAAAAGGCCCAGACTTCTACTTTGCTCAATGATTAGAAGGCAGCACTAGGAGAAAAGGAAGCCCAGGAAGGCTGCAGCCCCATGAGATTATGCTTGACTCTTACCGTAACCGGCCTTCTCCTAATTATCTGTGTAGCTGGTTGTCTTTGCCATTAGACTGTGAATTAGTCAGCTGTCGTCACTGTGGCAGAAAAACCAATACAAACAAAAAAAGGAGGGAAGAGGTTTATTGGATGCTCACAGTTAAAGAATCAGTCCCTAATGGCAGCAGAGGCAGGGCCTGTGGTAAACGACCTCACTGCATGACAGACCAGGAAGAGAGACCAGGGCTACGGATCTGGGATAAAAACTTCCAAAGGCCCACTGATAGGGAGCTAATTCTGCCAAAGGCCCACCTCCAAGGAGCAGCTTCCACAAAGGAAGAATCCCACCTCCAAAAGTTTTATAACCTCCCAGGACAGCGCCACCAGCTGGGGACCAAACGTTAAAGCCCATGACCTTTGGGGGACATTTTATTTTGAAACCATGACAGACTGTGAGCTCTTATGCTTATTCATGCAGGGCTGTGAAATCAAAACGGATTATGGCCCTCTGCTGCACACACTGGCTGAATTCGGATGGCTTCTGACAAGCGTGTTGCCTATACCTATATTGAGACATGACAGGTAATGCAAAACTATCCTCATTTAATTCTAAAATACAAGTTTATTTGTAAGGTAATTCAGTTTAACCAGTGCTCATTTAAAGCCTACAAAAATTTTTTTCTTGCCAAATTTCTAATCTGATTTCATAGAGTTTGGAGATTAGCAAATCCAGTTCCCTCACACTACAGATGTACAAACTGTTGGGTGTCTGCCCTCTGTGTGCAAAACTTTCCTCACCCCAAACATGCCAGACTTAGGCCTGCTGTTGGACCCGGCAGACCAGGAAGAGATGTACTTATGCTTCCCTTCTCCAGTGCAGAGGGGTGGGCAAGGGTGGGACCTCTTTACTGTTTCCACTAAAATAAATACCTACATTAGAATCAAAATGCCAACACTTTACAACCACTGTTGTTGTTGTTAGGTGCCGTGGAGTCGTATCCGACTCATAGTGACCCTCTGTACAACAGGGGAAACACTATTGTCAGTGCTTCTCTGCTGTTCATAGGGTTTTCAACGGCAGATTGGTTTTTGGGAGGGGGTTGCCAGGTCCTTCTCCCAAGCCTACAGCTTCTGGTGTTCCCAGGCAGTCTCCCATCCAGCTACTAACCAGGCCCGACCCTGCTTAGCTTCCGAGATCTGACGGGATCGGATGCCACAGGGCTACGGCTGCAGGCTTACAACCACTAGCTCTTCCTTTTCCATTTCTCCTTTTACTGACTTCTCAGGGAAGGAAAAATTGAGATGTGTGCTTTTATGTATTTATTTTTGAGAGAGGCCAACTAATTCTTCTGTGTAAAATGCTTTGCTATCCCTTTGACTAACAGATGTTCCCTCTGCCCTCCTTGGCATCCAGAACATGATTGCCTGCCATGGCTGTCCGGCCTGGGCTGGTGACCCCCTGCACAGGACAGCAAAGCGCCACCAGTGGCTTTGGCTTTTGGCAGAGTCACGATGACTCCACATCTGAGTGACTTAGTTCCACATCTGGTGTGCCTTAGGAGGCAACTCCTCCTTCCTAGACTCACGTACTCTCCTCACTTTCTCAGATCCTCCGTGTCCCAGCAGCCTCACAAACTGTAAAAACATGTGACCAACATGACTTTATTGTAGAGGGGCACCTTCTTCAGGTGGGGAGAAAAATGGAGGATACAGAGTGAAAGCATTCAAGCTTAAATAACAAAAAGGGAGTGGTAAGAAGGAAGTGGTGATTTTCTTCTCTGAGATCTATAGTAATTTTTCTCAAATTCAGTGACAACTCCCTGAAGCATTATTTCCCAACTTTTTCTGTCTGCAACGTGTCAAATCACAGTCCAGCAGTAATTCTCAAATTCAGTGACAACTTCCTAAAGCATTATTTCCCAACTTTTTGTATCTGCGACGTGTCAAGTCACAGTCCAGCAGTAATTCTCAAGATCTGGTTTCCAGAGCATGCACTGTGAATCACCTTGAGAGCCCATGGAAACTCTGTTACCGAATTCCATTACCTAATTCCTACCTGAATGGTCTATACACAAGGCATTTCTCCTCATTTCCCTCATTACTCAAATATATCCTTTTATCACATTACATAAATATATCTTCGTAGTCATTGCTTCATTTGCCTAGGTGTTACATCACCACAGTTTAAAGATGTATTACCAGCTAGGCACCATGATGCATGCCTGTAATCCCAGTAACAAGAGAAGCTAAGACAAGAGGATCACAAGTTAGAGGCTAGAGGCAGCCAGCACAATTTAGCAGGACCTTGTCTCAAAATAAAAAATAAGAAAGAGACTAGGAGTGCAGTTCAGTGGTGGAGCACTTGCCTAGCATGCACAAGGACCAAGGTTCAACCCCCAGCACTGGGAAAAAAAAAAAAAAAAAGGATGTATTATCATGGAAACATCATGATGTTGCAATCTGATATCCTCACATTATCCCAGGGCTATTGTTGCCAGCTTGAAAACATGCCAGAATCCCTTCATAATCATTGTTACTACATTATTACATGAATGGGCCCAATCGTTTCTCTATTAGAGAAATCAAAGTGAAAATTGACATAAAGTACTTCAGGGAAAATTTGGTGGAGGACCAGATTAGCTGATTCGCAGCTAACATGATTCACTTAAAAAAAAAAAATCACTGGAATAAAATGGAAGGAGGAGCCAAAGTTCTTTCCCTGATTAATTACTTCAAAACAGCAGACTTGCTCCCCTGTCCCCCAGTTCTGATTCAGTTATAAGGGGAGAGCAGCAATATGCACTGCAACAAGAATCCCAAGTGATTCTGATGCACTTTCAGAAACACTGAATATATAGCTTTACATTATAGAGAGAAAGAGGTTTTTTGTTTGTTTGTTTGTTTTCCCGTACTGGGGATTGGACCCAGGGCCTCACGCTTGCATGCTTTGCAAGTGCTGGACCACTGAGCTGCACCCCCAGCCCATTTTTTGCATTTTGAGACAGGGTCTTGCTAAGTTACACAGACTGCCTCTGGTCTCGAACTTGCGATCCTCCCGCCTCCTCCTCCCAAGCTGCTGGGTTTATAGGCGTGCGCCACCAGGCCGGCTGAGAGAAAGAGAATTTTAGAAAGATAGAAGAAAAGTATATATTTAACTCAGAAGACAAAATTTAAAAGAAAGGAAGGGCTTTCTGGTATAACTGAAGAAAATAATTCAATAATGAGAATTTTTTGAAAGTCTGGTCCCTACAGACAAAATATGAGTAACCAAAAAAGAGACAGTTATCTTTTCCTCGTCCTGTTGGGAGCCCGGCTCCCTTCTGCAGGGAAGGCTCCCAACAGCCTGTGGACAGCATAGCTCTAAAGCACTAGAAGTCTGTGAAGTTGTTTGTGGCTGTTAAGTGTTTCAATTATATCCTCTAAATCCTCATGTGGCAGCTAAAGCAAGAGTCACATATTTATATTCAGTCCCATGAGAGACTAGGGCTTAGTCTATTTTAATGCAGTTCTCTTCTCTTTGTAATTTAAATTCTTTGGAAACAGTATCTGTGTAATACCACAGCAAGTTAAACTCATAGTGATATTGCAGTGAGCAGTGTTTTGATGAGGCTACACTTTTTACAGTCAATTTGTCTATTATATATACTAAACTTCCAATTATCCTCCCTCTTCCACATTTGAATTTATATTTTTAGCATTTTGTGGGTTGGGGTGGAGGGATTGAAAGGAGATAAATTGTGGTAGTGCTCTTTTTTGCTTTTGTTTTTTGTTGTTTTTCTGAGACAGGGTTTCAACATGTAGCCCAGACTGGTCTCCAATTCATGATCCTCTTGCCTCAGCCTCACAAGTGCTGGAATTACAGGTATGTACCACCATGCCCACCTGCAGCTGTAGCACTGTGGGGTCTGATCCTGTCAGATCTTGGAAACTAAGCAGAGTCGTACTTGCTTAGTATTTGGATGGAAGAACGTGTGGGAACACTAGGTGCTGTAGGCTTGGGAGGACCTGGCAACCCACTCCAATAAACAATCTGCCATTGAAAACCCTACGAATAGCAGAGAAGCAGTAACAATACTGTTTTGCCTGTTGTACATATGATGGCACCTAACACCACCACCACCATGCCCAGCAATGTAAGCTTTTTACGAGACTATTTTTATTTCACAAGTGACTAAGCAATCATGGATAAACCCATTTTTTAAAACCAGCTTAGTTATATTCAAATTGATTCACATTTGTGCATTTCATTTTAACCAGATTTTTTTTAAAGTTTAACTCTTATAACTATATTTATTGAGTGCTTACTATGTGTAAGGCGGGCTAGGATTTAGCTCAGTGGGTAGAGTGCTGCGCTGCAGTCTCTGAGGTCCTGAGTTCAATTCCCAGCACCACAAAAATGGGAGAAGGGCCTGGCAATCCACTCCCAAAGCAATCCCGAAACAGTCAGCCATTGAAAACCCTATGAGGGTCGCTATGAGTTGGATACCGACTCTACGGCACCTAACAACAACAACATGTGTAAGGCAATATTTTACCTACTTAGGGCAGACTGTATCTTCCAGGAGTCCATGAATAACATGCTTGGAGAGACAACACAGTTACAAATAACTGGTGTAGGTCACATGGCCACAAGTCCTGCAGTGGAGGACTGGAGCATGTATCCTCTGCAGGGCTAATAGTGCCTCAAGAAGCTGAAAACTGGTTATTGGGAGGGAGTGAAAAAAAATCTTAGATCTTACAGTAGTTGACCCCTTCTCCAATGCCACAGTACATACACAGATGCATGCTTTTGGTATCAAAATTTAACAGGGGAGCGGGGGCAGGAATTAAGAGGAAAATATTTAGAAAGGCTCCCTAGGGAAACAGCAATGAAAAACAAGCTGAGTCTATGGCAGGTGAGTGTGGTAGAGGACATCAATCAGTGAGGGAGGAAATGTCTGTGAAGGCTATGATGTCTGAGAGGGAGGATTAGGAAAGAACAGAGCCTCCAAAAGCAGCTGTAGAGAGGAGCAGTGTCCCTTGGTGGCAGAAAGGGCTAACCAGAAACAGTAGGTGAATTCCATCGTACAAACTGGCACTACCTGATGGCAGTGGCTGCCTGGAACTCTGAGCAAAGGATTCTGAGACTAAACCAGCTCAGCAAAAAAGAACGTGGGAATTAGGTAGGGGTCTGTTGTAGGGGAGAGAGTTCCTCTCTTCTTCTCCCTCAGTTCTGATGTGAGCTTTTGGGATCTAAGAACCTAATTAATACAAGAGCTGCTAAGCAGGAGGAAAGCATGAAAGTTTTATTCATTTTACATGTATGTGGGCATCTTCACAAGAGAGTGAGTCCAAAGAAATGACTAAGCCATGATGCTTTTATACTATTTTTAGACAAAGAACCATAAACTTGTGAAGGAATGACAGGACAAATGGTCGTCGGACTGTGGGAATAATTCTGGGGATGTCAAGAGATACATGGGGGTGGGTAGAAGTTGTGAAAGGTAAGGGTTACTCCAAAGAGTTTGTTCATTCAGGTTCACTGCAGCCTCAATTACCAGTATGGGATGACCAGGGCTACTTTTCAGCCTTGGTATGTGAAAGACAACCCTCCAAAAAGAATCTTGATGGCTGTGTGCAGGAAGTCAGGCCACATGGCCCTTTCTGAAGTGACAGTTCTTCCAGTGATTTCAGCTTGAAATAGTCAATCGACCAATTTGGCATATTTTGAGTCGGCATGTCTTTAACTCCTGTGCATGTACATGGAGTTGAAGTGTTACCTGGTGAAAGGGAGTAAGTCCCACAGAGGGCTCCAAGATAGCCCAGAAAAGGGGTGCTGCTTGTCACTTAGGGGGCTATGTTGAAGGCTTTACGAAAGAGGTCACACTTGAAACTATTCTCAAAAGATGGGCAAGATGGGACTAGGCAGAAATGGTGGTAAGGACTTTCCAGATGGGAGAACTCCACCAGCAGAGTTTCGAGACTGGGCACAGGACGATCAAACATGGCCTAAAATGGAGAAAGACTTGTTCATAAATTCTAAGTATTCCATCTTTGTTTCAAAGGTGCTTGAAATTGTAAACACATACTAGACCAAGTAAAAGTTCAAGTTGTTCTTGTCCTTACAACTTCCTGTAATAATAATTTAAAAATTTAAATATTACCAAAGATGTTATCAAACTATAAATAGGACTGATCTTTACTTTTGTTTTTGTTGCTTTTTTTTTTTTTTTTTTTTTTTTTTTTTTTTTTTTTTTTTTTTTTTGCGGTACTGGGGGTTGACCTGAGGGCTGGACCACTGGGCTGCACCCCCAGCCCGTATTTTTTTTTTTATTTTTTGAGACAGGGTCTCACTAAATTACACAGACTGCCTCTGGTATCGAATTTTTGATCCTCCCGCCTCCACCTCCTGAGCCGCTGGGATTACCAGCATGGGGCACCGTGCCCAGTGATTTGTTGCTCATTTGTTTTTACAACTAGTGCTGTTCAGTCTTGTGCAAAACTGAATTCATGGGTCAGGAGTTTTTTGTTTTGTTTTTTGTTCTTTTAGAATTATTTTGGGCAAGTGGAAACTGAAAGGTTTTTATTTATATATTTATTTTCCAGTGCTAAGGATTGAATCAGGTGCCTTGCGAATGGTAAGCAAGTGCTCTGCCACTGAGCTACAGCCCCAGCCCTTTAGTGGGGGTTAAGATTCATCTTCAGTGGTTAATCTTTGATGTGCCACAGTCATGAACTTGCTACTGTCACTTCTTTTGATATACTAATATCAGCTAATATCAGCACTATGTTGCTGTTGTTTATGTGCCATCAAGCGGGTATCCAACTCAACCTTACGTACAACCTTACTTACAACAGGTGAAACAGGACTGTTAGTGCTTCTCTGCTACTCATAGGGTTTTCAATGGCTGATTGTTTTTTGGGAGTGGGTTGCCAGGTCCTTCTCTCAAACCTACAGCACCTGGTGTTCCCAGGTAGTCTCCCATCCAAATACCAACCAGGTCCAACGCTGCTTAGCTTCTGAGATCTGACGGGATCAGATGCAACAGTGGTATGGCTGCAGGACCTGTGTAGTCCGTTTAAATTGTCTAATTGGCCCAGAAAAAATGAGCACTCACTTTTTTATTATTATTTTTCACTACAATGTTTGAACATTATGCCCTATGCTAGATAAAGACCTGGACTGTAGCTGGGCACCGTAGCTCATGCCCGTAATCTCAGCAACTTGAGAGGTAGAGGCAGGAGGATCACAAATTTGAGGCCAGAGACATCCTGCATAACTTTGCAAGAATCTGTCTCAAGATAAAAAATAAAAATGGGGCTGGGTGCAGCTCAGTAATAGAGTACTTGCAAAGTATCAGCAAGGCCCTAGGTTCAATCCCACCCTTAGTACTGCAAAAATAAATAAATAAATAAGTAAAAATAAAAACCTGAACTTCTGTAAAATAGCCTACACTTATCCACTAAATATAAAGCTTTCTGGTCAAAATAGAATCAAACTAAACCCCTCCATACTGTAGCCTGTACTTCACTGAGCTCCTTGTACACTGGCTTGTAGAGACAGTGCAGAGTTGTGGAAAATGTGAGAACTAGACGTGGCCTGAGAGGAAGCTCTTAAAGCCTTGCCCCTCAGTTTCCTTATCTATAAAATGGGGAAATAATATCTACTCTGCCCACCTTAAAGGATCAGCATAAGAAACAAGTACACTAATGTGAATGATAAGGACTTAGTATACTGAAAGTGCTACATAGGCCAAAATCATTTTTAATATAGCTCATGAAAGCTTCCGCTCTTGGGAAGCCCCTCTTTTTCAGTCATGTTGTTGCCATAGCAACCCCCACCACCACCCAGCAGTGCTGGGGATTGAATACAGGGCCTTGTGCATGCTACGCACATTCTACTACTAAACTATGTTCCCAGCCCTTGGTTTGGTTTGGTTTAGTTTTGATTACTTTTACAGTAAGGTGGGGGGGAGGTCATTGAACCCAAGGGCCTGGAATATGCTAGGTAAGTACTCTACCACTGAGCCACAATCCCAGTCAAAGTGCCTGACTTTTTCTCTTTTCTCTCTCTCTGTCTCTCTGTCTCTCTGTCTCTGTCTCTCTCTCTCTCCCCCCCCCGCCCCTCTCTCTCTCCTTTCTCTCTTTTTTCTTTTCTTTCTTCTTCCTTTCCTTCTTTTTCTTTTTGTAACTCTTTTTAGTTAGCATATATAACAATGAGTTTGACTATGACATTTTCATGTGTGCAATTCATTGTACATTACTTATATTCACTCCCCTATCACCCTCTCATTTCCCTCCTCTAACTTCCCCCTCTCCCACTGGTCCTCTTTATCCCTTGGTTTTTTGGGACAGGGTCTCAATATGTAGCCCCACCTGGCCTCCACCTCCTGAGTTCTGGAATTACAGGCATGCACCACCATACGTAGCTAAATCTTTCTGTTTTAAATGCCACTCCAATAGAATCTATCTTTTGTTTTCTTATGTAATGCATAGAAGAAGGAAGGAAAGAGAAAAAACATGTTCTGAGCATCTGTTAGGCTCCAAGGTCTGTCACCAATGTCCAGGGACTTAACATCCAGTGTCTCACACTTGGTGTTGACACATCTCTGCTGTCAGGGAAATCAGTCCCTCAGGGCTGTTCACTGTCCTGTCTCTCATGGCCTGTCCAGCTTGCTGATAATAGCACTAAAGATTAGCTGCTGTGTTCCATTCCAAAGGGACTAGGAGAGGTTTCTGCAATTTCACCATAGACTATTCTCTACGTGGCTTTGCAGCAACCCATACTCCTCACCAACACAGGTTGTGCCAGAACTTTTTCAGAGCTTAAATTGTTTTGTGTGTGTCATTCCACCATTTTTGTCAAAAGCTACATTTGTTTTCTGTTACATCAAAGCATAACTGTCCACTGATAGTCTAAAAAAGAAGATGAAGGGCTGGGGATGTAGCTCAGTGGCAGAGCACTTGCCTTGCATTTGCAAGGCCCTGGGTTCAATCCCCAGCACTGCAAAAATACATAAATACATAAATACATAAATAAATAAATAAATAAATAGGTAAATAAATAGATGAAGATTCTTAAGTTCTCTCAGGAAGGCGCTAAGTTACTCAGTGCAAATAGAAGTCAGCCTCTCTAAGAGAACCCAGGGCATCTGAAGGCCCCTCACAAGTCCTGTGATGACTTCAACAAGCTACAATATGGGGAAAATATTCGATCCCAGTTCTGTAAATACAACTATCTCGGGAGCTACTGGAGACACAAAGGACTCACTTTCTCTAGGCATTCCTCTGAAAGGCTTCCAACCTCTTTCCCTTAGCTCTACCGTGATTAGGTCTCCAAACCAAAAGGAGGTCCACAGGTGTTCTGGAAATAGCAGGACCAATTTTAAATCAGAATGGCCCTCTGGAAACCAGGGCCATAGAGATTTCAGACATATCTCAGATTGGGGATCTGACTCCAAGGACTCCTCCAAGAGACAGGCAGATGCTGACCTTCCAGTGCCTTTTTGGGGCATCTGGAGAATTTCTAAAAGTGTCAGCCTTTGACAAACCACCTCCACTTTTACTGTTTTTGGGATTATTTTGGGAGTGGGCTGCCATTTTTGTGGTGCTGGAGATCAAACCCAGGTCCTCAGAAAATAACAATAATAATTGGTTGCAAAGAAGTCCCACTATAGAGTCACTCAAATCTCTACCTTGACATCTCCTACTTTCTATTTGAGAATAGTAATTCCACCGTGGTCCCTCATCTTTGGATAGCTCTAGGCCTAGTTCTCTTGTGTGATTCTTCTACATTGATGTTTCTCATCTTTGGATAGTTCTAGGCCTAGTTCTCTCACATGATTTTCCACCTGGATCACACACCTTGAACATGACTCAGAAATCTCACTTCTCGTGTACCTTTCCCTTGAATTTGCTCTCTGAAAGATATTCTCCATTCTGAAATATTTCCCTTCCCCTTAACACCACCCTATATTTCACCAAATGGAAAGAGAAAGTAGTAGAAAGTAGAAGAAAATCACATTTGTTTTGCTCCTTCTAGAGGCAAACAGAAAAAGGCTATTCATGCACATTGACTTATTGTCCTTCATAGCGTCCCTAACAGGAAATTGAGTCTGAGAATGTAGGGGCATTGCCTAAAATCGTCAGCTTTAGGTGCTAAGATAGAGCTCATATTTGAGCGCAGGAACTGTCCAGTTCCAAAACCGCTTCTTTTTCCAGTGTACTCTTTGCCTCCCACACACAGGCCCAGTCTGTTCTGCATGCATGCTAATCTCCTCCCCATACCAACTGGCATTTCATGATGACTTAAATTGTTCCCTCAAATTACATTATACCTCACACCAAGTCTTTTGTTCTGATAGAAGATAAACTTAAACTAAAAAACCAGACTAGACTAGAAGCAGTCTTTTAGAAATAACAGAAGCCCTCTCCTCTTACCACTTTGGGGGAAGATCTGATATTGCTCAAAATTCAGTGACCCCAGTAAGTTTGGTATTTTCAAATAGTGTCCAGTATTATGTGCCTATTCCTTTAGGGGCAGAGTTTCAGTGTCTCATTCGTTTGCCACAAAAAGAGCTCAGCATAAAATGCAGCTAATAGTGAGGTTTTGTTGGGGTTTTTGCATAATAAAAGTCGTAACTGAGCAACATTAGCCACAGACACTCCTCCCCATAAATCCGTGGAGACTGGAAAGCAGTTCAGAGGAATACAAACCCCAAGTAGTCTTTGGCAAGGGGTAATTTGCCATGATGATAGTTAAATAAGGAGAATACTGAGTGACTGACTACAAAGAGACATCTGAAAACGAAACTGGCTGTGGCTAAAGTCTCTCCCTTGAAGATGTATGTAAAATTTCTTACATGTGGATCCCAAATTGGTCTCTTTTTTGATAAAACAATTTTGATAATGCATACCAAGAAGCTTAAATCATATTTTTTGACCTAACAATCCTACTTCTGAGAATTTATGTCTAAGAAATAACTTATAAGAGGAAAATGATGTGTATTTTTATAACAGCATGATTTATAACTAGCAGGAAACTGGGGACAACATAATTTTCCAAAAATAAAGGAAACACTTACTATATTTTGGTACCTTGATTCTTCACAGATATACAGCCATAGTGTACAAAGAAAAAGGTGTTCAGTGAAAAGCATAAAAACAAAAATGTAAATATACAGTGGTTACAATACACAAAAACACACATTCATAAAGATTAGAGAAAGATTAGAAGGGCATAAAGAGTAGAAGGGCAAACAAATATGTTAGCATGGTGAGATTATAAGAGTCTTAAAATATTAAAATTACTTTTGTGATGACCACATTCTGTTTTTAGAAGGTTTTTTCTTGTTTATCCAGCTGTAGCTTATATATAGAATCATATTTCATCATTAATTTCGGATTGGAAACTTACTTTATAAAAGATATGTGTGGATCATTCTAGCCAAATGTGACTATACTGTTGTTAGGTGCCGTCGAGTCATGTCCAACTCATAGCAACCCTTATAGGGTTTTCAATGGCAGATTGTTTCCAGATTGCCTCAGGAGTGGGTTGCCACGTCCTTCTCCCATTTTTGTGGTGCTGGGAATCAAACTCAGGACCTCAGAGACTGCAGAGAGGCGCTCTGTGACTATATAGAGAATTAATAATTCACAAATACTAATGCTATTATTTTAATTTGCAGTGAAGGGAATTTGGCTACAAAGCAGGTTGTATTCCTTCAGAGGCCAATTATGTGGAATTCCGCTGCTCAGACCCCAGAAGTGAGTAAAATTGATGATTTATGAATTGGATGTGCCATTTAAAGCTTTTATTTAATCCTTAACCTAGCTTTGTAATTCCAAATGGTCAGTACAGATGAGGAAGTATAGATTTGACATGGAAACAGTCTTCTGGACCAACATATAGTAAGGGAAATATGCCAGCCTTCAGACAGCATGAGACAGTATTCAAGGGGACTAGAATATGACACTACAAAATATGCCACTTTGGCATAAGGATTATTTTAAACTGAAGGCAATTAAGAAACAGACACAGGAGGAACTCTTTGCCTTCCCCTTTTCTGCAAAAGCAGTGCATAAATTTCACTTCATAAAGGTAACATATGTTTCCATTTGTATAAACATCCTTCTTCCCTACCAGATAGAGAAGACCCTTAATCACTAGAGACAACTCATACTGACTTGAATCTGCAAACACAAGCCTAACTAAAATAACTGATCCTCCCCTGGTTTCTCCTACAATTTACTTCTCCAGAAGCCCATACTCCTTTTCCTTTGACTAGGCACTTGCCCTCAATTTATCAACCTTTGTTAAAATAGTACGTAAGTTCCCAGGTCTTCTACAACAAACCAAATCTTTGGAGTTCTGCTACTTTTCTAGAAAACCCCTGTTTGCATACAAAATAAGCCTTTCCTGGTGTTAATCTGTCCTTTGTCAGTTCAAGTCACAGATCTCAATTACTGAACCTATCCGACTAGAGGAAAAGATGTTTTTACTACCTTATTATTCTAAGTCTTTTGAATAAAGTGACTGATTTTTGCAACACATCTGTGCAGTTTTGGCTCTCTTGACCTCCGATAACACTTTTTTTCCCCCTTGGCACAGGGTGTCATATGTAGGCCAAGCTGGCCTCAAACTCATGATGCTCTTGCTTTAGCCTCTCAAGTGCTGGGACTACAGGACTGCACTACCATGCTCAGCTAACACTTTTATTATTTTGTTTTATTTTATTTTACTTCATTTTATTTTTTGTGGTACTCAGGAGTTGAATCCAGAGCCTCATGCATGCTTTGCAAGTGCTTTATCACTGAGCTGCTCCACCAGTCCATTTTTCACTCTTCTATCTTGAGAGAGGGTCTCACTAAGTTACATAGGCTGTTTCTCTCCTCAACCTTACCATTCTCCTGCTTCCACTTCCAGATTCACTGGGATTACAAGCCTGTACTATCTTGCCTGGCCTATTTTTATTCTTCTTTATTTTGAGGAGAGGCGTATAAATGGATTCAAGGAAATGATAGCCTTGCTGGGTAGGGTAAGAGATTCTGGTTAGGATTTTATAGCCTTTAGATAGATGTTCCTTTACCTTCTTCCAAGATCTCCTTTCTTAATATTTTGTTTCAAAGAATCAAAACTCATAAATTTTTAATTACCTAAAAGTCTCTATTTCAGTTAAAATTTTCAGCCTGTACTTCCCTTTGATAATTATGTAAAGGAGGCAAAAGGTCACTTACAAGTATTTGGCTTCTACTAGGTCAGAGTAGGGTTCCCACCCAGAGATGGTCTCAGGAATAGACAAGAATCTATGAAAGGGATTCCAAGGGCTTGGGATCAGGGGAGAGACACTCTGTCATATCTGTCCAGCAGCACAGGTTGACAGATGAAAAAAAGGTTACTCCACACCAAGGGTTAGTGTCAGAGAGACCAAGGGGGCCCAGTGTTCTGCAGGGACACTGCAGCCCAGAGTGAAGGTCTCAAGCTGTCTTTATTAAACTCTTATAACACCAAGCATTCTTAGGAGTCAGGGGAAACAGAGGGTTAAAGGATACTTTAAAAAAAAAAAAAAAAAACCCAAGGTCTTGTAAGATATGGGCGGGTAGTTAAGTATCTATGGCAGTGTGTCCTGCCTCTGGCATGTAAGCAGAGTCTGCCCCACAGGTCAGGGACATAGTAGAAAGCTGGAGATTGCTCAGCTAACTGGCTTCAGAGGGAAAGACAGGACCAGATGGTTTTGAATGCTGAGGGCAGTGAGGGCTAGATGCCGTACTTTGGTGGCAGCAAGGTGGATTCACCTAGCCACTTTTCCTCAAAGTTTCTTGAGCTAATCCACCATTTCAGTCCCCACATTTTCCATTTTCTTTTTCATAAAACCAGGGATAGATAGGCTTGAATATGTTGGTTGTTTTGGATCAATTGTTGACCAAAGGAGAGAACTATAATAAAAAGACAAGCACAAATTATTATTTAATAAAAAAAAAATCCAAAATTCCAAGTCAAGGTTAAATGCTAATCCTTGGGCTTAATTCAAGAATGTTAATCCTTTAGTTTATTTCAATAATTCATGTGTTGTTGTGGGTATTTAGAGTATTGATCGAGTTTAAAATCTGGTTTTATAGCCAGGCACAGTGGTGTGTGCCTGCAGTCCCAGTGACTTGGGAGGCAGAGGCAGGAGGATTACAAATTCAAGACCAGAAGCAGTCTGCATAATTTGGCAAGATCCTGTCTCAAAAATTTAAAAAAAAAAAAAAAAGAAAATTTAACTTGAAAAAAAAGGGCTGGGCATGCAGCTCAGTGGTCCAGCACTTGCAAAGCATGCAACCACAAGGCCCTGGGTTCAATCCCTAATACCAAAAAAAAAAAAAAAAAAGTTTGGTTTTGTAAGAGAAAGACTTGGAAAGACGCATTTTCATAAAACCACCCTTGAAGACATGGTTTGATTTTACTCCAATCGTGTATGGACTGATTCCAGGGTAGAGGAGTTACACATATCCTTTTGAATTGCCAATCACAGTTTAAGGAGGCATGAAAGGCCAATGCATTTTGTCTGTCCCCCACAAATTGAACAGCAGCCTCATGGGCTCTTAGTCAAGTGATTATTTGTTCATCAATTTGAGTTTGAGTTGAAAACTGATTAGATACGTTAGAAAGCACCTCATTAACAAAGGCAGTGGTTTGAACAGAGCTGGCGAGAGTCAATATGGCTGCAGTGGGGAGGCAATTATGAGTACGGCCTAAACAATGGCTGTAATGAGCACGCCAATGAAGCACCTTTTTTTCCAAGTGTGTAAAGCTGTTAAGAGTTTTTACACTATTGGAGATTACCTAAGGGCGGGTTAGGTTTACCTGTAGAAATGCTTTAATTGTCAGCTTTTTTAGGGCTCCCCAGGTGATGTCAGGTGCTCACTGAATCCTCTGTCAAGCCATTGTAGGGCTTTATCTTGTGAGCTGGGATCCACAGGAGTCCTGAAGGAGAGGAAACACAACCTCTTTCCCAGCTTAGTGATTTATCAGACCCACTTCTTTGATATTTTTAGAAAAAAATTTGAGTTACAGGGCTTGCGAAAGTCTTATAGCAGGATTAAGATAAATTCCCATACTCCCTTTTTGTTCTGATGAGTATAATTTTTAAGGTTTTATGTGTATTTTTCATAGTTGTTTGTTTTGGGGGTTTATAAGGAATGTTAGTAATATATTTAATGTTTTGTAAAGAACAGAATTGAGTAGAAGTAGAACTCGTGTACGCAGGTCCATTATTTGTTTTAATTATAAAAGGGATGTCTGCTATAGTAAAAGTTTGTTGTTGTTGTTGTTAGGTGCCATTGAGTCAGGTCCGACTCATAGTGACCCTGTGTAAAAGAAAACAAAACACTCCCTGGTTCTGGGCCAGGCATACGATCTTATTTATATTAAAACCATTGTTGCAGACACTGTGTCAATCAATGTAGTTGAGGGTTTTCCTTTTTTCCTTGACCTGCCACTCTCCCAAATGTGATGTCCTTCTCCAGGTATTGGTCCCTCCTGACTACATGTCCAAAATACATAAGGTGCAGTCTAGCCATCCTTGCTTCCACGGAGCGCTCTGGTTGCAATTCTTCCAGGACAGATCTGTTGGTTCTTTTGACAGTCCATGGTATATTCAATATTCATCTCCAGCACCATAATTAAAAAGCATCAATTATTCTCCTGTCTCCCTTATTCAATATCCAGCTTTCACAACCATTATGATGCAACTGAAAATACCATGGTGTGAATCAGGTGCACCTTTGTCTTCAGTGTGACATCTCTACGTTTCAATACTTTAAAGAGGTCTTTGCCACAGCTTTTCTCTGCTGTGCTTCCACGGATGTTGATTGTAGAACCAACTAAAGCAAAATCTTGGACAATCTCAAATTTTTCTCCATTTATCATGAAGTTGCTTACTGAACCAGTTGTAAGGATTTTTGTTTTGTTGATGTTGAAACCCAATCCATACTGAAGGCTGCGTTCTTTGATCTTTATCGGTAAATGCTTCAAATCCTCTTCACTTACTACAAGCAGAGTTGTGTCATCTGCATAATGCAGGTTGTTAATGAGTCTTCTTCCAATCCTGATGCCGTGTTCTTCTTCATAAAGTCCAGCTTCTCATATTACTTGCTCAGCATAGAAACTGAAGAGGTCCAGTGAAAGGATACAGGCCTGACGGGTACCTTTCTTGACTTTAAACCAAGCAGTGTTTCCTTGTCTTGTTCAAATGACTGCCTCCTGGCACATGTACAAATTCCTCATGAGCACTGTTAGGTGCTGGTATTCCCATTCTTTGCAGTATTACCCATAATTTGTTATGGTCAAATGCCTTTTCATAGTTGATAAAAATAGATAGATACCTTTCTTGTATTCTCTGCTTTTGGCTATCCACCTGACATCAGCAGTGATGTCCCTGGTTCCATGTCCTTTTCTGAATCTGGCTGGATTTTCTGGCAGTTCCCTGTCTATATACTGCTGGAGTCATTTTTGAATGATCTTTAGTAAAGTTTTGCTTGCATGTAATATTACTGATATCATTTGATAGTTTCCACATTTGGTTGGATCCTCTTTCTTGGGAATAGGCACAAATAGGATCTCTTTCAGTCAGTTGGCCAGGTACTGTTTTCCAAATCTCTTGGCAGAAACACATTAGCACCTCCAGTGCTGCATCTATTTGTTGAAATATTTCTTTTGGTATTCCATCAATTCCTGGAGTCTTATGTTTCACCAATTTCCTGAAGGCAGCTTCCACTTTGTCCTTCTATACCATTGGTTCCTAATAATATGCAACCTCTTGAAATGGTTGGTCATCCACCAATTCTTTTTTGTATAATGACTCTGTGTATTCCTTCAATCTTTTGGTGTTTCCTGCCCAGTTTAATATTTTCCCTGTAGAATCTTTCACTATTGACACTCGAGGCTTGAATTTTTTCTTAAGCTTGAGAAAAACACAGCATGTTCTTCTGTTTTGCTTTTCTGTCTCCAGCTCTTTGCACATATCATTAAAATATTTGATTTTGTCTTCTTGAGCTACCCTTTGAAATATTCTATTTAGTTCCTTAACTTCATCACGTCTTCCTTTTACTTTAGCTACGTGATGTTCAATGGCAAGTTTCAGAGTCTCTTTTAACATGTAATCTGTCATTTTCTTTTTTTCTTATCTTTTTCATAACCTTTTCCTTTCATCATGAATGATGTGTTTGATGGTCTGCCGCAACTTATCTGGTCTTCAATCATTAGTGTCTAATGCATTAACCCTATTCTTGAGGTCGTCTTTGATCTCAGGTGGGATATACTCAAGGTCATACCTTGGCTCTCATACACTTGTTCTAATTTGCTTCAGTTTCAGTGTGAACCTGCATTTGAGGAGTTGATGGTCTGATCCATGATTAGCACCTGGTCTCATTCTGACATTTGATAATGAGCTTTTCCTTGGTCTCTTTCTACAAATATAGTCAATTTAGTTCCTGTATGTTCCAGGTAGTAAAGTCCATGTGTATAGTCATCATTTATGTTGGTGAAAAAATGTATTTACTAGAAAAGGTCATTAGTCTGACAAAATTCTGTCATGGAATATCTAGCATCATTTTTTTGTCAGCAAGGTCATATTTTCCAACTACTAACCCTTCTTTGTTTCCAACTTTTGCATTCCGGTCACCAGTAATTATCAGTACATTCTGACTGCATGTTTGATCTATTTCAGATTACAGAAGCTGGTAAAAATCTTTCCTATCTTCATTTATGGCCTTAGTGGTGGGTGCATAAATTTGAATAATAGTCATATAAACTGGCCTTCCTTGTAGGTATATGGATATTATTCTATCACTGACAGCATTGTACTTCAGGTCGGATCTTCAGTTGTCTTTTTTGATTATGAACGCAATCCCATTTCTCTTTAATTTTTCATTTCTGGCATAGTAGGTCATATAATTATCTGATTCAAAATGGCCCATGCCAGTGCATTTTAGTGCACTTATGCCTAGAATGTCAATATTTATGCATTCAATTTCCCTTTTCATAATTTCTAATTTTCCTATATTCATACTATGTACATTCCATGTTCCAGTTATTAATGGATGTTTACAATTGTTCCTCCTCATATTTAGTCATGCCACATCAGCAAATGGAGGTCCCTGGGGCTTTATTCCACTTCCAACATTAAGGTAGACTCTACTTTGAGGAGGCAATTCTTCCCCAGTCGCTTTCTGAGTGCCTTCTAACCTGAGGGCTCATCTTCCAGCATTATATCTGACAGTGTTTCTCTGCTATTCATAGGGTTTTCAAGGCTAATTGTTTCAGGAGTGGGCCGCTAGGTCCTATTCCCTAGTCTGTCTTAGTCTGGAAGCTTAGCTGAAACCTGTCCACAATAGGTGGCCCTGCTGGTATCTGTAATACCTGTAGCATAGCTTTCAGCCTCATAGCAACACTCAAGCCACTGACAGACATGTGGGGGAAAAGTTTGTAGAAGATGTTTAATAGTATAACAGTTGGATATTTTTGGTAAGGCAGTATTCATAGGAGACCTGAAAAAGTATGTATTGACATATATACATGTGAAAATTGGCAGACAGTGAAATGAGAATAACCCATGAGGCTTAAGTGTAGGCTAATTGGTTCTCTCTCTCTCTCTCTCTCTCTCTCTCTCTCTCTCTCTCTCTCTGTGTGTGTGTGTGTGTGTGTGTGTGTGTGTGTGTGTGTGTGTGTGTGTGTAGAGTCTGAGGCCAAGAAGCATCAGCCCCTTATGGCTGATGAGGACAGGTTTTTATAGATGATTAGATGGTGAGGAGGAGATTGAGAGAGTTGCCACCAACTAAAGTGGTTGAAATGGTGCTTTACAAAAGGGTGAAGGAGGGAATCATAGGGAAATGCTGGTCTCACTTCCAGTGTATTCAGCGAAGTTCGTTGATATCAACTTACCACAGGGGAGGGCTGAGTTTTCAGGAGGGGTCATCTGCCAGGCACAAGCTGTGCCTAACTGTAGATAGGAAAGCTCAACAATAAATGTGTTAATCTTTGACAAAATAGTTTAGCCCTGGACCTACTTATGTAGGAATTTTTGTTATTTTAAAATTTAACAGTATATATTTTAGTTTTACCAAAGGTGGTGGTTGTTGTTGGGTGCCATTGAGTCAGTATCCAACTCATAACGACCCTACGTACAACAGTGGAAACACTATGTCAGTGCTTCTCTGCTATTCATAGAGTTTTTAATGGCAGATTGATTTTTTTTCAGGGGGGCGGGGTTTTCCGGGTCCTTCGTCCATGCCTACAGCATCTGGTGTTCCCAGATGGTCTCCCATCCAAGTACTAACCAGGCCCAACCCTGTTTAGCTTCCAAGATCTGACAGAATCAGATGCCACAGTGCTATGGCTGCAGGAATATGAATAACATCAATTTGTTAAACCTAAGTGGTTTGAAGAACATGAGGACTGGTTTTTGAAAGAATGAGTGAAAGGGATGTTTTTTAAACAGTCAGAGCAACTAGAAATAATATATTTTGTTTATTTATTTGTGATATTAAATTGATGTTTTAAAGTTTTTTTAATTTTGGTGGATAAAGGAGAGGCTTTTTGAAAAATTGTCAGGGAGAGAGAGAAAGTTGCTTACGTTAGAATCTTAAGAATTAGTATAGATTTTAGTTTTATATTTAAGGAAAGAGTTTCAAGGGTTTTGGCCCCCCTGGAAGGGGAAAGGATTTAATAATTAAATCCATAGTTTTAATAAATGACTTATTGGTTTATAATATTTATAATTGTTTTATTGTTTATGGTCAACTTAAACTATGTATGTATATAAATAATTTTAAAATAAGTGTTTTAAGCTTTTTAAAACATATTTTTATTATTTATAATATTTTAGTTTTATGGTTGTTTGTTTTAGATAGAATTGTATTCTATAAAATCTTTTTTATCTAATAAAGGAAAAGAATATATATATATATATATATATATATATATATTTTTTTTTTTTTTAATGAAATCTCAGGAAGTTGCACTTGAAAGAGATATAATCTTTAAGCCTTATAGATATAACAGACAAAACATATTAATTGTTGTTGTTAGGTGCCATTGAGTCGGTATCTGACTCATAACGACCCTATTTACAACAGGTGAAACACTATTGGTCAGTGCTTCTCTGCTATTCATAGGGTTTTCAATGGCAGATTGATTTTTGGGAGGGGGTTGCCAGGTCCTTTTCCCAAGCCTACAGTATCTGGTGTTCCCAGGCGGTCTCCCATCCAAATGCTAACCAGGCCTGACCCTGCTAAGCTTCTGAGATCTGGTGGGATTGAATGCCACAAGGCTATATTAATAGTATTAACTTATTTATTAGAGAATTAAATCTTATGGATTAGAAGGAATTTAGGCCAATTTAATAGTTTTAATTTATGTGAGTGCTTATTATAAGTTAATTTAAATAGAAGTTTTTTGAAGGAGATGTTATCAGGTAACATTATAAAACATATATCTAAAAGTAACATATATAGAAATTAAAGTAATATAACTTTTATGTAAAAATCTTAGTTATAAAGTAATATAGTAAAGCAAATTAATTTAAAAAGGAACATTGAATTTAAATTATATTTATGACAGAACAAAACAAATTAAGATCACCTGTTTATTTGGCCAAACTTAAAATCTTTTATTTGTTTCATGTCTTAAATAAGCCATATAGTCAGCCACTTGGATTTTAATATGTCCCCCTTATATATTTTTTTTCTTAGACCCAAGCCAGTTTGTT
>VMDO01008432.1:0-84057 GCA_007922755.1 Pedetes capensis
CTGAATCTCTGGTGCTGCTTTGAACTTATAAACTGGGTATATTCTCGGCTTTTTGGTCTGTGTGGTTCTCTCTTTAGTCCACCAGCCCAACTCCAAAGAGGCTAAGGGATAGGGATGCGATAGATTTTGTTTCTCCTCTATAGGGTGAGAAAGGGGGGTATCTGGTGACAGAAGAGGGGGAAAGAGGAGGTAGAGGACAGAGGCTAATAGAAATAACTGTCAAAATTAAAATTAAGGTTAAGACTTAAGGGTAAAATAATTAATACAAAGACACATATATAGCTTAAGAAAAAGAGAAGGAGAATAGAAAGAGGGAAGAGAGTAAACCAAGAAAGGAAGAAAATAGAAATGAAAAAAAAAAAGAAAAAAACGCATACACTCTCCCACCCACATATACAATCGCTTGTAGTCAGGTGCGGTGGTATATACCTGCAATCCCAGCAGCTTGGGGGATGGAGGCAGGAGGACTGCAAGCCCGAGATCACAGGCAGCCTGTGCAACCCAGCGAGACCCTGTCTCAAAAAGTAAAAAATATGGGTTGGGGGTGCAGCGTGGCAGTCCAGCACCTACAAAGCAAGCAGGCGCAAGACCCTGGTTTCAAACCCCCATACAAAACAACAAAAACAAACAAACAAACCAAAAAAAAAAAAACCAAAACACAAGAAACAAAATTTAAAAAAAAAAGCATGTGTACACACTCACACACACACATAAAAACACTTGTAGTCAGGTGTGGTGGTGCACGCCTGCAATCCCAGCGGCTTGGGGGTGGAAAAAGGAGGACCACAAGCCCAAGAACAGAGGCAGTTTGCGCAAACCAGCAAGCCCCTATCTCAAAAAGTAAAAAATATGGGCTGAGGGCACAGTGTGGTCATCCAGCACCTACAAAGTAAGCAGACGCAAGACCCTGGATTCAAATCCCCATACAAAAATAAAAAGAAAAAGAAAAAGAAAAAGAAAAAAAAAACCTTGTATGTTCTTGCAGGTAGAATCTGTATTGTGGACACCCAGTTCCACCTGGTGAAGTTGATACTGCAGGAAGCAGTGCTCCCTCCAGAACTCAGGATGGCAGTGTTTTCACACAATCTGCAGGAGTA
Source organism: Pedetes capensis (assembly GCA_007922755.1). NCBI lineage: Eukaryota > Metazoa > Chordata > Mammalia > Rodentia > Pedetidae > Pedetes > Pedetes capensis. The sequence continues at coordinate 1,098 of VMDO01008432.1, forward strand.
GTCTGTCTTAGTCTATAGAGATTTTGCCGATTTCGTAGAAAATCGTGGTTTGCCTCCCAGTGTCCTGGGTTTAAGTGGGACACCGAATGACCAAAGAGATGGTTCCATGAAATATTCTGTGTCTACTGTATTGTTTGAGAGGCAGTGGAACCTGTGGGGTCCTCCCTGGGGTTCTCCCTATCCCACGTAGTTCGGGCACCAATTCCCCAAATCAGAGATTTCTGGCCCAAAGCCTATAGCATGGAGGGAATATGGCTGCTATCGTGGATTTTTTTATTGCAGGTCTTTCCGCCCACTTGGGAGACCACTTGGGAGGACCAAATCCTCTTGTGGGCGGGATGATATTCAACCCCTCCCCCCCAGAGAGAATCTGTAGCAGGTCTGTCCATGCACGGCGATTGTGCTCGAAACTACTCTTATTGTGTCTAATTGTCCCGCAAAACTCTGCCAAAAAAGGAGCACTCTGTCCGCGTGGGGCTCAGCCACCTCCACAGACCTCACCTTTCTCCACAGTGCAGTGGGATGACTTAGGATCCCCTCTGGTGTGTCTGGGATCCAGGTGTATGTGTGCCCATATGTCTGTGGAGATTGTGTCTGCACCACTGTCCCACCACAACAGGAGAGAGGGAGCCGCATTTCAGCTCTGGGTGAGTACCACTGGCACCAGTTTCCCAGTTCCCTCCACGATTACTCCCTGTACCCTCGAGTATCTACTCTCATGGATCTGATTCCTATTTTCTCGCTTGAGGGACCTACAACAGCCCAGTGTCTCAGTCTGCGGGACGTATACCGCTAAAGATGGTGATTCCATGTGCCTCCTCAAACTGACTCACCTGAAACTTCTAGTTTGTGTCCCATAGGCAGAGTGACAGTGTGATGTCAAGGTTCCACTCCGTGTTGGGTCCGGCTCCCGTGGGTGTGTGTGCGAAGTCCCCTCCAAGTCTCCGGGATTCCATCCCGCCTTCTGCGTGATGGCGAAATGGCGGAATGGCGTCCCGCTACTGACCTCTGTGTGGTTCCTCCGAAGCCAAATGCTCGATTTCAGTGTTCATCCAGTTTCATCCTCTATCTCCCAATCTAAACTATCACTGTTTCTATCTATTCAATGTGAGTTCTAAACCCCTAATCGAGGCTTCCCTTTACTCTGGGACAGAAGGGGCATGCTATCTGTCCACCATCTTGCCGGAAGTCCCGGTTTTGGTATTTGGCCCTAGGGCTTCATGCATACTTTTTGCAAGTGCTCAGCCACTGAGCAGCATTTCCAGCCAAATTTTTACTTCATATCTTTGAGACAGAGTCTCACTAAGTTATGCAAGCTGCCTTTGGCCTAGAATTTGAAAATCACCTGCCTGTGCTTCCAAATAGCTGGGATTAAAGGCATATGCCACCACACTTGGCTACAACACAATGTTGAATATGTGACTAAAGGGTCCATATTAGCCTTGTTCCTGGTCTTGATGAGAAAGTTATCTACAGTGTCAGCTATAAGTTTTTTGTAAATTGATGTTCTTTATGAAGTTGAAGAATTTGCCTTGCATTCTCATTTTATTGAGAGTTTTTACCATGAATAGGTGTGGGATTTTTGTCAAATACTTTCACTACGTCTATTGATATGCTCATGTGATTTTTTTCTTTCTTTCTTTCTTTCTTTTTTTTTTGATCTGCTGATATGATGAATTATATTAATTGATTTTTAAATGTTGAGCAGCTTTGCATACATGGGATAAATTCCACTTGGTTGTGGAAAATAATTATTTTTATCTACAGTTGGATTTGATTTACTAATGTTTGGTCAACGATTTGTGCATCTATGTTGATGAGAGATATTGGTGTATAGTTTCCTTTTTTTGTGATATCTTTATTTGGTTTTAGGCTAGTGTAATAGTGTCCTCATAGAATAAGTTAGGAATTCTCTCCTCCAAAACAAACTGCATGGAATTGATACCATTCCTTATTTAAATATTTGGTAAGATTTGTATGTAAACTTATCTATTCCTGGTACTATTTACTTGGAAGATAATTATTTACTAAATTTCTTTCATAGATATTGACTATTAAGATTATTTCTTCATGTATGAATTTTGGGAGATTCTGTCTTTTAAGGTATGATTGATTTCGCCCTGGTTATCACTTCTGTGAGCATAGTGTTGTTCATAGTATTCTTTCATTATCCTTTTGTGTTCATAAGATCTGTGGTGATTTCTTTTCTTTCTGACATTAGCAATCTGTGTCTTCTCTCTCTTTTTCTTTAGGTAGTCCAACTAGAAACTTAGCCTGCAGCAGTACCTCTGTGGTGTCCAATCCCATCAGATCTCAGAAGCTAAGCAGAGTCAGGCCTGGTTAGTACTTGGACGGGAGACTGCTTGGGAACACCAGGTGCTGTAGGCTTGGGAGAGGGACCCGGCAACCTACTCCCAAAAATCAATCTGTCATTGAAGACCCTATGAATATCAGAGAAGCATTGACAATAGTGTTTTGCCTGATGTACATAGGGTCACTATGAGTCAGACACTGACCACAGACTCCAAGGCACCTAACAACAACAACAAACTAGGAACTTACTAATTTTATTGATTTTTTTTTCAAATAATTAGCTTTTGGTTTTGTGGATTTTCTCTATTGAATTGTTTTCGATTTCATTTATTATTGCTGTAATTCTTATTATTGCTTTTCTTGTGTTTATTTTGGACTTAATTTGCTTTTTTCTTCTTGTTTCATAAAATAGGTTTAGATTATTGATTTTATGTCTCTCTTCTAGAACATGTGTTTAAGACTATACATTTCCTTCTAAACACTCTCACTGAATACCATGTTTTAATAATTTGTGTTATTTTATTTCTTTTGAGATTTTTCTTTGAACTATATGTTATTTAGAAGTATGTTGCTTAATCTCCATATATATGAGATTTTACAGCTATCTTTCTGCTACTGATTTTTTAAATTTCACTCTATTATATTCTGAGAGCCAGTTTATGGTTTCTATTCTTTTAAATTAGTTAAGATGTGTTTTACAGCCAATAATGTGGTCTGTCTTAGTGAATATTCCTTGTGAGCATGAAAAGAGTGTGTACTTGGTTGCTGTTGGATAAAGTAGTTTATAGATGTTGTTATAGTTTGAGCCTCATGCTTGAATGGTGGATCCTTAGCTGATGATGCTAGGGGGGCTGTGGGAGGCTGTGGAACATTCAGGGTGTGGAATATAGCTGGTAGAAGCAAGTCATCGGGGAAGGTCTTTGTAGATACCAACTTCCAGTTCAGATTAGCTCTCTGCTCCTTCTCCATGTGATGTGAACAACTGTATTCCACCACATGTTTCTACCACCTCCTCTACTGTGCCTTCTCAATACTATAGACTCAACCTCTGAAATCATGAGCTAAAACAAATATTTCCTCCCTTAAGTTGTTTCTGTCAGTTATTTTCGTCTCAACAATGCAAAAGCTAACTTAACACTGATGTTAAATTATATCCATTTGATATATGGTGTTGTTGAGTTCAACTTCTTACTAGCTTTCCAACTACTGGATCTGCCAATTTTTGAGAGAAAGATGTGTGAATCTCCAACTATGATTGTGGATTCATATACTTCTCCTTGCATGTGTATCAATTTTTCCATAACAGTTTGATGTTTCTTGGTCAGGCACAGACATGCTAAAGAATGCCATGTCTTCTTAAAGAATTTGCCCCTTTATAATTATGTAATAATCTTCTTTATCCTTCATTACTTTCCATATTTTAAAGTCTTCTCTGTCTGAATTTAATATATCTCCTGCTTTCCTTTGATTACTGTTAGCATAGTATATTTTTCTCCATCCAATTACTTTTAATCTATGTGTGCATTTATATTGAAAGCAAGTTTCTTCTAGATGACATATTGCTAGATCTTGTTGTTTAATTCATTCTGGCAATCTCAATCTTTAATTGGTCCACTTAGACCATTGAAATTGAAAATGATTATTGATATAGCTAGATTACTATCCACCATATCTGTTAGTATTTTTATTTATCAGTCTTGTTCTTTGCTCCTATTTTTTTATCTTCTACTCTTTTCTGCTTTTTGTGATTATAATTGAGCATTTTATTTGCCTCTATGTTCTTCCCTTCCTTTGTGTATCAGTCCTCCTTCCTTCTTTTTTAAACTTTTGATGACTTCCTTAAAATTTGCACTGCACACTTATAATGAATTTGAATCCACTTTCAAATAACACTGCTTCATAGGTAGTGTGAGTACTTGGTAGTAACAAGTTATCCTTTGTCCTCCCTCTTGTCTTTGTATCATTGCTGTCATTCGTTTCACTTATGTATAAACATATGAAAGCATTTATATTATATAAATATACAAGTGGTGTGTGTGTGTGTGTGTGTGTGTGTGTGTGTGTGTGTGTGTTGGATCCTTAGTTACTAGGATCATTTTGAACAAATTGCTACTGTAAAGTCAACTAAGAATAAGAAAAATAATAGCTTTTGTTTTACCTTCTTTTACTACTGCTTCAGCACTTGTTTCTTTATGCACATTCACTTCTTACCTATATGATTTTTTATCTCTAAAGAACTTCTTTTTTAGAACATTTGCTGTATGCCAGGTTTACTGGATGACAAATTTCCTCAATTTTTGTTTGGCTGAGAGAGTATTTATTTTTCTTTCACTTTTTAAAGAACAATTATTTCATTTTTATTAACACGTATAAATTGTACCTATTAGTGGGTCTTTGTGTGATATTTCAACACATGCATACAGCATTCACTAAACAAATCCAACCTCTCTTCCAGGCACACCCACAATCCTGCCACGTGGGAGGCTGAGGCAAGAGAATTGACTGAAGTTCAAAGCCAGTCTGGTCCACATAGTGAGTTTCAGGCCAGCTTCATAGTGAGACTCTGTCTCAAGAAAACAAAAAAGAATCCAACCTCCCTTGATCCACTTTCCCTACCCTCACCTCTAGTAATCACTAGTCTACATCAAGTCAACTTTTTTCAGCTTCCACATATGAGAAATAGCATATGATGCATGTCTCTCTGTGCCTGGATTATTTCACATAACATAATATACTCTGTTCTATCCATTCTACTGAAAATGGCACAATTTCATCCTTTAGGGTTGAATAATGTTCCATTGTGTGTATGTACCATGTTTTCTTTATTCATTCATGCATTGATGGACTTTAAGATCGATTCAATCTTACCTATTATGAATAGGGCCTGGAACTATGTCAGTGCTTCTCTGCTGTTCTTAGGGTTTCAGCAGCTGATTGTTTTGGAATTGCTTCAGGAGTGGATTGCCATGTGCTTCTTCTATTTTTGCGATGCTGGAGATTGAACACAGTGTCAGGGAGTGTTGCATTCTGTTGTATATAGGGTCACTATGAGTTGGACCCAACTCAACGGCATCTAATAACAACAGTGACTAAAGAAGTTCAGTATTTTTTCATAAATTTTTTAATCATTTGAATTGCTTCTTTTGGGAAGTACTTATGTAAATCATTTGCCCATTTTTAATTAGATAATTTGTTTTTTGTTGTTGTGAAGTTTGGGGGCTTTCTTGTGTATTCTGGGTATTACTCTGTCAGAGGAGTAGTTGGCATAGATTTTCTCCCATTCAGTCTCCTCCACTTTCAAAGGATAATTCTGTACAGTGCAAAATTCTTAGCTAGTGAGGTTGTTTTTCTTCTCTCACCACTTTAAAATTTTCACTTTATTCTCTTCTCTCTTTTTGTTTATATGGCTTCTGCAGAAAGGTAAGATGTAATTCTCATCTTTGCCTTTCTAAACATAAAGTATTTTGTTTGTTTTCATCTTTCTTTGTTATGGTTTGAATATCAGATGATGATGCCCAAGACTCATGTTTGAACATACGGTCACCAGATGGTGGCACTGGTTTTAGGAGGTTGTGGAACATTAGGACAGGGGACCCAGTTGGCAGAAGGAGGTCACTGGGGAAAATTACCAGCATGGCGATTCCAGACAGATGCTCCCTGCTCCTGATCCACCTTTATATGAACAACTTTCCTCTGCCACAGGCTCCTGCCACTTCCTGGGCCATATGCCTTCCCTGCCAGTATGGATGGAAATCTTGTGAACCAAAAATCCTAAGTCTCTCAAAATGGTACTTTTCCCTTACTCCTGCCAGAAACAATGGAGTTTTTCTCTTCTATGTTCTATGAGGAACTGGTAAAGCTCGAGGAGGTAACACTCACAAAAACGTAGGATCTCCATTGTGATTGATCCCCTGGAGTTTTTAATACTCAGATTTTCCTGTGCTAAGCTTCCAGCAATTCATAAATCGCAATGCTGTTCCTGTATCTGTTTCCTGTTCTGAGCCTCTGCTCTGGTAAAGCCATTGCTCCCTGATCTTCCTGCCAGTCTCTCCAATATTAAATGAGGTGCTTTGCCCTATCACTTCACCTATCTCATGGATCCAAGAAAAGTTGTTCATTTTTCAGTCTTTGCAATTTTTTACTTGCTGTTAAGACACAGTAGCAACTTCTAGGCTCCTTACATGCAGAACTAGATCCTGGAAATCAATAATTCATTTTTTAAACACCAGGACTAGAAATAGAGTACAGTTAGTAAACCCACTGAGACCTCTTCAGTGGCTACAACTGATACTTGAAATTGACTGCAAGTTTTCTAGATGCCAAAGTGAAATAGTGAGATAGACTTCATACAGAAGCCATAATGAGAAATATACTACACTATATCCTTCATAATATTACTAATCAGTTGATATAATAGTGCTACTCAGAAATTTATTTATTATAGTCTTACTTTAATGAAAGGACCGAGGACCCCAAACATGAAAACATCTTTCAATTAAACTCTCACCCTGACATGGTCCAAACACTATGATTCAGAACAAATGGAAGTAGCTAGTCTACCTCTTTAATTTCAAAGAAATACAAAGAGGCTAATGGGTTTATTTTTCCCACCAAAGATGTTGAAAGATGTCATTCCCATAAAAAGTATATTACAAATTAATTATTATCTCCCAATCTTTCTCTTTAAAAAAAGTTCCAAAACATTTATAACTCCTTATCAGAGCTTCTGATCAGCAATGAACCAGGCAGTTTCTTTATACTGAATTCATGTAATTAGAGCCAAGAAAAAAGAAACAAACAAACAAGTGCTATTACAGATCAATTGAAGGCTTCCCTCAGGCTTTTTGAATAGTTAAAAATCCTTAAGGATTTCCAATAAAGTCCCTTGTTTTAAACTGACTGGATTAGGTTACAAGAAAAGGTCTATGTCTAAATTTATCTACACACACACACACACACACACACACACACACACACACACACACACCCCATAGTCATCATCATTAGCATCGCTATGTCCAGATAAGACTGGACAATAAAGGACAAAAAAAGAAGTAAAGTAAATAGAAGAGAAGGAGGGGAGGCAAAGGGACAACGGGCAGAGGAGAGAGGAGAGGAGAGGGAAAGAACATACAAATTACAGACAACAGTAAACAGAATAAGAAAGAAAAAAGGAAAAGAAGCTTTCATTTATACTATGTAGCCATGACTACATATACTAGGTAGCACTAAATGAAGTGCTTTATATGCATTATCTCATTGACTTTTCAAATTTGTACCTATTTAGAGATGAGGAAACTAATGCAGAGAAAGGATAGAAACTGGGTTTAAAGTCAGAAAAGGTGTACATCAGGGATATATCTTTTCACAGTACCTCTTCAATCTCTATGTTTAGCAAATAATCCGAGAAGTTGGACTTTATGAAGAACACAGCATTTTCATTGGAGAAAGACTCCTTAACAACCTGTGTTATGCAGATGATGCAACTCTGCTTGCTGAAATTGAAGAGGACTTGAAACATTTACTGATGAAGATCAAAGAACACAGCCTTCAGTATGGATTGCACTTCAACAAAACAAAAATCCTTACAACTAGGTCAGTAAGCAACTTCACAGTAAATGGGGAAGACACTGATGTTGTCCAAGGTATTGCTTTACTTGGTTCTACAATCAACACCTATGGAAGCAGCAGTCAAGAAATTAAAAGACACATTGCATTTGGAAAAGCTGTTGCAAAAGACCTCTTTAAAGTGTTGAAAAGTAAAGATGTCACATTGAAGACGAAGTTGCACCTGACTCATGCCATGGTATTTTCAGTTGCATCCTATACTTGTGAAAACTGGACATTGAATAAGGGAGGCAGAAGAATTGATGCCTTTGAATTATGGTGCTGGAGACAAATACTGAATATACCACGGACTGTCAAAAGAACCAACAGATCTATCTTAGTGTAACCAGAGTGCTCCTTGGAAGCAAGGATGGCTAAACTATGTCTTATGTATTCTGGGCATGTAGTCAGGAGGGATCAATCCCTGGAGGAGGCCATCATGTCTGGGAGAGTGGCAGGTCAACAAAAAAAGGAAGACCCTGAATTAGATGGATTGACATAGTGATTGCAACAATAGACTTAAACATAAACAACAACAACAACAACAACAAAAAGATTGTGTGCATAGCACAGGTTTGGGGAGTGTTTCATCATGCTGTACATAAGGTCCCTATGAGTTGGACCTGACTCAGCACCTAACAACAACAACTGTCTGAATCCAAGATGCTTTGAAACATAACACTATACTTTTCCTCATGAAATAAGTGAAAAAGAACTGTAAAAGATTAAAAGGAAGAGATTTATAAAGAAGCTTAAAAGAAGGCCAGAGGGAAGGAGTGTGCAGGGGTAGGCAATAAGGGAAAAAAGCTGAAGAGGCAGCCTGGCTGACCTCCAGTTACTTTCATTGTGTCTCTACCTTGTATAAAACATAGAGGTTTTCATTACTGTTGGGTAATTGATGACAGATCATATGGGGATGGACACAAGATGAAGTGCACATATAAATATAAATATGGTAAGAGGTTTGTGAAACCTGTCTTGGTTCTTAGCTCAGCACACTTTAGATTTGTCTCCCATTTGGGGCAGGCTATCATGTCCTACCTCCTTTCTAAAAGTCATCTCTTTATCCCAGAAGATATCCTGGCTTTAAAAAAAAAAAAAGATATGAAAGTACTTTGTAATTTTATGTGAAATCCTTCATACAAAATTTATAAAATGCCAGCAAGACACAAAATTCCATTCTTAAGGTAAACCTATAAAGATGGTGGCTGAAGGGAGCAAAAATATCTGTCTCCCAACTTAGGCAAAATAATTTTCTGGCTTGTTTTGTTCTCTGTAAAAGCCAGAGTTTCAATAGATTTATTATAGCACCAGTGCTGAAAAGAGCTGTCAGAGATAACCAAAAATAGAAATAATCCTTAAATAAAATAAAAACATAACCACTGTGCAACTTTTGATCCTGAACATCTAAAAAGTGGTGAACAGCATTGATGTTTGGCTAGAAAGTTACTATAAAAAATGTAAAATCAAAGACAAGCTGACAGGATTGGAAATGTTCCACCATGGTGAGTAAATGCAGCAATGAGGGCTGGCTGGTAGCAAAGCCTTTATAGCAGGATTGCCAGCCTTCTTGGAAATCCATTCTCAGGCTTACAGAAAATTCTTTGTCCCCATAAACTTCAGTCTCCTGCAGAGAAAGCTGGTGCAGGAGTCGGGACACATTCTCCGTCAAAGAGCCAGTTTACTGTCAACCTTACGATTTCAAAGTCCTCATGGCTGAAAAGAGAAATGATAACCTCACCTTGCATTATCCTGCCTTACAGAAATATTGCTCCAATAAAAACAATAAAACTTCTGTTCACCTCTGTATAGATGCCTATGTATGAAGCTAGGAAGCTGATGAACTTCTGCCTTCATGAGCTGAATTTTGCCTTTGCCCCTAATCCATTGGTTAAACTGTATTTTTAAAGTCCTGCCACTTCAAAGTACAATTGCATTTGAAGATAGACTTTTTAAATGGTGATTAAGTTAAAATGAGGTCTTTCAGCTAAGCCCTAACCCAATATGACAGGTGTTGTTATAAGAAAAGAAAATGTAGAGCCAGGCACAATGGCACTTGTTTCTAATCCCAGCAACTTGGGAGGCTGAGGGAGGAGGATCATAGGTTCAAGGCCAGAGGCAGCCTGAGCAATTTAGCAAAATCCTGTCTTAAAATAAAAAAATAAAAATAAAATGGTCTGGGGGTGCATTTCAGTGGCAGAGTACTTGCAAAGTATGTGCAAGGCCCTGGGTTTAACTTCTAAGTACAACAAAGAGAGAGAGAGAGAGAGAGAGAGAGAGAGAGAGAGAGAATCTGGACACACCAGAGGCACCAGGGGTGTGAGCACTGGGAAGACAGACTGTGTGAGGACGTAGTGAGAAGGCAGCCATCTGTAAGCCAAAGAGAGCGGCCCTAGGCAGAATCCAGCCCTACTGACAACTTGATTTTGGACCTCTAGCCTCTGGAACATTAAGAAGACAATTTCTGTTGTATAAGCCTCCCAGTCTGTGGTATTTGGTTATAGAAGCCCAAATTGCCTTTTTCTCTGGGAGCATTGAGGTAGGACAGAAGGGACATTCTCTCTGTCCCCTCCAAATCTATCCCCAACAGATTTTCAGGGGGTAGGTGGACAGCTGGTGGTCTGGGTTCCCTATTCTTCTCCTTTCTCTCCTCACTTGACTCCATTCTTTGCCTCCTCCTGTCCCTTCACTGACAGTCTAATAACCATGTGTTATTTGAAGACACAATGTTCTTTATTCTCCCCTTTTCTTCCATCTACTTCATTCACTATTTTGCATAGGGAGAGATAGTTTGTAACTTTTCCAAAAGAATAAAAAAATCACTCCACCACCAATGGGAAACCTTTAGCTTGGATATAGGTTTCAAGATTAATTATAAGTCAGCATTTTCAGAAGGTAAAGCAAAAATGGTTTTTTAGCTATCTGTTTTCTATTATAAGGACTCTCCAGAGTTTTCATTTCATATGTTCTTAGAATAAAAAAATTTAGAACTGTCTCACTGGAATATTAATGAATTTATATTTTTTTCTACAGTTCATTCTTTGTCCTGTACCCAAGATAAAGGGTATATATGTGTTTTTCTTGAAGTTGGCTCAATATTTTATGAGATATTTCCACAGGCCACAGAAGAATCTAGATTTAAATCAGTTACAAAAGGTAGCATATGAATCATTGATTTTAGATCTCCTGCTCCTATTTCTACAGTCTAGAGAATATAAAGATGAGAGAATACTTGGTCACTGTTTCATGTCTGTAATCTCACTCAGGAGACCGACACAGGAGGATTATGAATGTGAGGGCAGGGGCAGCCTGTACAACTTAGTGAGACACTGTCTCAAACTAAAAAAGGGCCTGGGAATGCGGCTAACTGGTAGAACACTTGTCTAGCATGAAACAGTCCCAGGGTTCAACCTCTAGCATTGCAAGAAAAAAAAAAAAAAAGAGTGCAAAATAAAACTCTGTATGTCAAGGACTTGCAAGAGAAAGGGAACAAGGATGAGACTAACCAATAATATTTTTCTCAAGATGGAAACATCAGAAGGGTGCTGGAGCCCATAACCAAGCTCCCACAGTGAGTGGGGAGCAAGGGATCTCTAAGATTGTATGCAAAAAGTTTGATATGTATGCAGACATATATTGACTAGAGAGAGAGATTGTGGTTTTTACTAGATGCTCAAAGAGGTTCCTGGCTCCCAAAGAAACTTAAGAACCAATGAGATAATGGGAAAAGCTTATGTTAGTAGACAAAAGTCATTCATCTACCACCAGATAGGGAGGTGGGCTTTTCACGATGCTTACACATTCTGGAATTCAGCTTTCTTATCAATAGTACTGGTACTAACACTGTCACCTTCTATATAAAGCAGTCAATTATAGTCCTTAGGCCCAAGTTATGTACAACCAGGCAGTGTCAAGGTCGTTCCAGAGAGTATGAAAGGAAAGAATATAGCTAGGATGTGTCATGATATATAATGGGACAGATTTTTCTGCCTGGAAGTGAAGAGGGGATATTAAAGATTTAGTTTTTAAGATTGAACTATAAATGATAAGAGTCTTTATTGAACACGTGTCTGTGGAAGGCATTGTAATAATAACATTACATGGATTTACTCAGTTAATCAGAGCAACAGTCTTCTAAACTATATTCCCTTATTATCCTCACTATGAAGATGAAATATTTAAGATTTAAGAGATTAAACTTTCCAAGACCACACTATCAGTAAGAAGGGAGATTTTTAAGTTTCTACGTCCCACACTCTGACCACCTATGGAATATCATCCCTCTATGACATAAACAACAATGACTCATCATCCTCAATGGTCAAGAAGTATACTGGGTTTTCTTTCGCACAAATTGTAATTCTAATCTGGTATTTTCCTTCCCCCCCACAAACAGTCAATGGTAGAGTGGCCATCTGTGTAAGTACTCTTCCTTTCTTACCAGTTTTGAACCCTGCTTACATTCGTCCCACCTTGTCTCATTTTTCTCTCCTGCCTTTCCCCACATATGTCAGCTTATCCTTTCGTATTACTGAGGCGGCATTCTATCAGCCATAAACTAGAGATTACATTTATTCAATACTAAATTATCCTTTGAGGCTTCTGTGAAAATGCACACTTATTTTCAGGTGCAAAAGACATTACTACTATTGGCCCTAGTATTTTCATCATCATATTCTCAGAGTTCATGATAAGTGAAAGAGATTTTCAGATACAAATACAAATATAAATATAAAGCACTGTTTTGAAAATGTATATGTTAAAAGTAAAATTTTTGCCATTTACTTTTTCAGATGATGGAGTTTAGAGCTGCATGTGCCTATCCACAGAACAATTTTTCTCACACTCAACTGAGGCTGGTCACAGAGAAAGGCTTCAGTCTGACTCCCATGTATTTTCAAATAAATAAAGTCCCAAATGAAAATGTCTTTTCCTCAATGAAAGTGAGAAGGATATTTGTCCTTCCCATCTTAGTTGTAGTTCAATGGTGAAAAGGAGACCCTTGTAAAATGCAAACCCTTTTCATAGACATAACTCTGAACTACTCTCTTGTCCAGAACCACCTTTGACTCAGCACAATGACAGCAATAAAAAGAAAACCAGGAAAATCATCCTGTGACAACTTCAGATTCTGCTGGGAGCTGGTCCGGGCCTGTGTCTACCAATTGTGTTACTCACAGTGCTATATATAATAATCCTATCTCGTTTCTTTCATTTAAAAAGTACCAAGTTACAGTTACAGTATCAAAAAACCTCTGGCAAGTTTGTCACTGAACTTTGCACATGCACTTTCATTCTTAGCTTATAGCTCTTTTAATCACAGTCCTAGACTCTTTCAGAAGTCATTCAGCAGATATTCACAGCTTTTCTTCTAAGACAGGTACTTCTATTTCCATTGACTTCCCCCTACACATTTAGCTCACTTTAAATAAGCTCATCTAAAAATCCAAGTTAAGAATGATGTTTACTTCCCAATACTGCTAATTTTGCTGAAAGGATTATTATAAGACTTTTCCACACAATCATCTATTCATTAAATTAACAGAATTTGATGTGCATACCATTTCCCCAATGCATTCACTTAATTGCATAAGTCAAGAAAGATGTTTCAAGTCCTCTGTCCAATAGCTACCTCTATAATTTAATGCAAACTCCAAACATAAATTTTATGGAGTGTTTTTTTTTTCTTTTAGCAAACCAGTCAGTATTTCTATTCATCATCCTGCTCCTTCTTCTGGGAATTTTTCCTATCCCATTTCACCCACATACTTCTATGAGACAGACATTTCTCACATGATCCTACTCCTCCATCCTGTGCCACATTTTATTCATTCCAGGAGTGGCAAATTAACGTGTTAGGTCAACAAGATATATTGCCTTATATTCTCAAACTTCACATCAAGAAAATGACAAAATCATCTCCCTCTTGTGATTAGATGTAAAATAGAAAACTTCATAAGCTGTGGTCACCCATGTTTCCTTCCATTTAAAGAAAGGATGTTGGCAGTAAGAGGAAATGAGTATAAAGAAAAGCGGATGAGAACCAGATCAATCCACCACCACTGGCTTCCCTGTCTGTGTTGTTCCTGAAGTCCCATCACCTCCTCACCCCTCCCATGACTTCTCTCTGTTCTTTGGAGGTCAATTTCTTTTCTTCCTCACTTATATTTTTGACCCATGTGACCATTTTTGTTAAATATTCCTTGAAATCAGATTTTGATTTTAAAATAAATTATAATATGGGGTTAAACTATTCTCAGAAATAGGTGCAATCCTTTTAGGAATTCATAATCAGGTTTTCAAACTTTTGGAAATCAACTCTAGCGTTTACTGGGAGAGAGATTGTAAGCATGGACAAATGTAGTTGTAACTTAATAGTAAACATCAAACAGTAAGAGGAAGCACATCTTTGTTATAAAGTCATTATTAGATAGTACAGCGTGGCCATGATCATGCTCTCTTCTCTTTTTTATCAAGCCAAGTAGAAAAGACATGCAGTTTTTTATGGCAAAGTAATATTGCATAATGGTTAATAGGTTGGACTCTCAATCCAGATTTCCAATGGCCTCAATTCATGGTTCAGTCACTTACTAGTGGTGTGATTTGGGGCAATTTCCTCTACTTTCATGTATTCCAGTCTTATTAACAGTAAAAATGAGGGTGACAGCAGAGTCGCCATTGAGTTATGGTGAAGGTGAGTTAATCCACACAAGTGCTTATACAAATTTCAGTGCCTAATGAATGTGAGCTAATCAGTGCTAGTATTGTTGTTATCATCATCATAGTCTCCCTCTAAATCATAGGATGGAATATTAGACCATAAGAATGCGGGCCTCTTTTCAGTAGAAGGAGAAATCTGTGGTGATCTAGAGAATCTCATTAAGAATTATAGGACCATGAATGTTTCATGATTTTTTTAGTTTGAATAGATATCATGTATTTTCTGGGAGAGGGATCCTTAGATTTCATCGACTACTCAAGCAAGCCTGGCATATAAAAAAGTTATGAGTACTTGTTACCAAAAAAATAATACATACAATTTTTAAAAACTGAACACTAGAAATCTCAGCAATCCAAGAGCAGAAAATAGACCATATAGAATCTTTTTTTAAAAAATAGAAATCACTCCATGTGTCTACTTCTTCTCAAAGAGACAATGGGAATGATATTAAATAGTGCAAACTGTTGAGAATTAGCAGGAAAGGAGAAGGAAGAGGAAGAGAAACAAGGGCAAACAAACAGGGGAAGTGAGGGAAAGGCAAGAGTGATTCCCCTCAGGGTATGTGTGTCCTGGAGAGGACTGGGAGCAGAATGTGATATGAAATGTGGTTTCTTCGATGACCCCCAGTTCTCACTAGCCCCTCATCATGCAAGTATCTATGCTATATTGGCTCAATCCTAGTATTTAAAGAATGATATGTGTTTCTCAGACTTTGGGGCCATGACTGGAAGGCACCTACAACCTCTGGTGCACAGAAATAACTGACTACCAGACCTGGGGCTAAAGCCAGCAGTGCTGGATTTATTGAAAGATTGTCTGACTTCAATATAGCCCCCTCCTGAGATTTTCAAGGGCAATTTAGATGACATACATCTTTTGTTTTTCATAATTATTATAGAATTTACCACTTAGAAATAACTCCACTGTGTCCAGGATCAGTATTTAGCAGTTCACATTTGAGAATAATGGAAAAAAATTTATAGCCTACTCTCCATAAGTTTATGTGCAGCTATTTTCTGACCTGAGAACCAAGGAATCAGTCTAGGCCTCCCATTTCACAGCTCTAGAAAGTCATGTATGCTATATCATTTCCATCTCATCAATAGTTGTAGCAGAGGACTTTCATAGACTCCACTAAAATTGATGGAATCCTTTGGGATGAGATGAAATGATAGCACATTATTCTGTTAAGGATCCATTTGTCATTTTACATTTTGTCCTTGACATCTGATTGTAGCAAGGTCTCATATAACATTTCTAGGCATGACACTTGTCCGGTATTTTCACTGTGATATCCATTGACAACCTAACCTTTGGCTGAGAGAGAAGCTTCAAACATGTAAAATTTCCAAGGCTTAAATCTGAGAAATCCGATGTTCCTCATTGGGTTTTATCTCACATCATACAACCAATTTCAGTTTGGTTTTTTTTTTTTTTAGATCCCAAAGGCCACATAAAATACTTAATCTGACAGACTCCACAGAAAAATAGAAAGTATTTCTCCATAGTTAAGTCTCAACACAGAACCTGCCCACATATTCAGTTTTCTTAGTCAAAATGATTACTCACCTCCTGAAGCTAAAGCTTTTTATTTTTTGTCATAATTTGCTAAAGAATATGGAAGACAATTCATCACTACACAAATGAATTGGGAGGTCGTGTAATCACCCCAGAAATCACTGGTAACGAGTTATTATCTTCTAACTTTTGATACAAAAATGTCCTATAACTGTATAAAGCGAAAAAATGTGAGACAAAAATTGATTAAAATCAACATTAAATTAATGTGAAGGAAAAGTGACTTTAGAAAAATGAGTCCCAAAAGTATGTCCCAAAGAAAAATCTATCACTAGTTTGAATAGATTATTTTAAATTTATGTATAACAGAAAAATAATAGAATTGCTAGAAACGAAGTGATTTTTCAATACTAACAGTTAATCACAACTGTCCATCAATAGTCCACATAAGAATACCATAGAACATTTAGTCTGACCTCCTTCCTTTATGTATAATTATCACTAGGAATAAGATATACCTGTGTCAGTTAACAGTTTTAAATTACCTCTATGTTATAATTTATGTTAATAGCATAATAGCATAACAATGATGGATAATGTGTACCAACATTTAGAAATCAGTTGCAATGCATTTCAATTACAATTCTCTTTCTCTCTCTGATCAGCAGCAAAATCAAATTAGCAGTGCAACCATTAGTTACTGAATTATCCTAACATGTAGAGTCTTAACTTGGATACCTTTTCATTTGCAGAGCCTGCTGTAGGATTCCAAGGGTAGCCAAACAATCACCCAAATCACGCACATATGGCACTAATGATTTCTGTAGGAGCAACAGTGAAAATAATCAGGAAGTAGCACTGGACTTCAGGTCAAAGTTAGAGCCAGGAAGAGAATACTGTTGACATTACTCCAGAATGAAATGGATTGTGCGAAGTGGAATGGATTGAAACAAATAAACCAATGGCTCACTGCCTCCTGTATCCTGGCCAGAGATCAAGATAAATCTACATAAAGGTCTCAAAGGGTAGAGTTTCAACTATCCCTCACTTCATTAGGTCTCTTGGAAGGCCTCAGTGCCTCAGTACTACCTCAAATGTTTGCAACAGCACAGAACTCAGGGCAACCCAAGGCTCATTCCATCATTGTGAGGCAGGGCTAGGCCTAATACAAGCAAGTCAAAAAATTCTAATCAAAGGCATCTGTGGAAATATCCCATTGTTGATCAAATTCATCCTATAATGCATTTAAGGAAAATGTCTTGTAACTATGTATGAAGATAAAAAATGTTTCCCTCTGAAACAAAGGTACAACAGTGCTCCTTATTCTAGGTACATTGCCAAATGCTTCAGCTGTAGGGAACATTGTCTTCCTTTGGGGTGGGCCATGGTTGATGTTTTGTTTTGTTTTGTTTGAAAGGTCTAAAACTGTGGATGGTATTGACTCAGGAAATGTCTATTCTGTCACCACCACTCACATGTTGAAGGAAGCTAGATGCTCACATCCCTCACAATTTGCAATTTCTTCACGTGGTTTCAGCATGATACGTATTCAGAATACATTTTTGCAAAGGAGAAATTCCACAGTTACAATATACCTAGGATTCTCCCTCAAAGTGAGGAATCCTGAAGCTATTACTAATTGGGCAAAGTAATCTGAAAACCCGGGAAGTTTATGCATTATATACCAGGTATTCCTTGCTTCTCTTCTGGATTTTTCTGATATTGAAAATTTTCCCAACTGCTACTTCTACAAGTCTGTCTCTCACATTGTATGACCACTGTGCTTAAAAGTGCTATACCTGGAGTAGGAGGGCCTGGGTCTATTTTCCTTCTACCACTTCCTAACTGTGTGGGCCTAGGAAAATCTCTTAGCCTTGCTATGTTTTAAAGTCTTCATCTGGAAATTAGGGAAATAGTAGTGCCACTTCATAGGACTGCTGTGATGATTAAGAATATGCTTAGCCATAGTGCTCAATCAGCACTAGTTCACCTGTTACTCTAGCAAAGAAATGCACAATATGCCCACAGCAAGAAGAATAGTAAATGTTCCAAACCCTCCCTGCACTGTAAATAGTTACTGGACAACTCTCGGTCATAAATTACAGACACAAGGAAAACTCATGTATGTGGTAGAAGAGGGGCATCAATTGATTCCTCTTTTCTATTGTTGCACCCTATTCCAGATTCTCTTGGAGTCCCACCTGGAAGGCCGTAGGAACCTTAGACACAGATTTTTCTTCACATGAGATAATAAAGTATTCTGAACTATCACAGCACCTAACCTAAACAAAAGATATTATAAAATGACAAGCCTAAGAATGTGAATGCCATCATTTTCTGAAGAAATCTTAAGTTGGTGAGCCAATCTCCTTCTTGGTTATAAACACAGTAGCATATAAAGTTATTAAAATGTTAGGCACACATCTCATTGTTGAAGGTACATAATGTATTTTCGTTATGTGCATAATACGTACGATCGGAGTCTCTT
Source organism: Pedetes capensis (assembly GCA_007922755.1). NCBI lineage: Eukaryota > Metazoa > Chordata > Mammalia > Rodentia > Pedetidae > Pedetes > Pedetes capensis. The sequence goes on from VMDO01008432.1 coordinate 19,745, forward strand.
CGATTGTGGCTAGAGATTTTGGAGTCTGGAATAGGTCCTAGAGCCAGTGAGGTTCAATTTTTAAAGCATTATGCCTGTTGAGTAAAAGGTAATGTGTTGTTATACAGTTTAGGAAATGCTGTGAGCCTGTGAGTTTCCTCCATTTATTGTTCTAATCAGCAATCCAATTGGGAGTCCAAAGAAAGAATATTCCTTAGAGTGAGTCTGTGAGGCTACTTGAGAAGTTATTACCAGGAGAGAAGTCTGTGGTTTTTAAATGCTCGTGCCTGAACTTTGGTAGTCATTGATTTGAATGCAAGAAAAAAATCAGCATTTCTATTAGTTTAAGACAAAGATTGTTATAATTGCTCAAAACAGGCAGGAGGCAGAATTTGTGTTTTCATCATGTTTCTCTGAATGTGGCACATTGGACAGGTTTGGAGAAAACAAATTATATTTTAAAAAGCACGTGTGGAGCCACATGGAGGCACACCAGCCTCGCCTGTGATGCCGCTCGTGGATGCTGACAGCCTCACCCATCTCCACGCATTAGCTGCTGCAGCTCAGGGAGTGAGGCTGCATAACGATGAGGACTTGTGTTGTTAGGAATCACAGCTACCACGATATAATTAGTAACCCATCCTGAGCCCTGTTCCCAGGTGGGAAGGGAAATCAAAGGGACAGAAAGAGAAAAATATTTCAGACCCAGAAACAATGCTTGTCGTTGACAAGGTTTTGCTGTGAGGAAGCTCTCAACAATCTCGTCCTCCTGACACTGGCATGCAGCCAGCTGGCATTTCTGTGGGCTACACTGAGAACCAGTGAATTCCATGTGGGCAGTTGTCAACATTAGAAACGAGAAAAATACAGGGGGAAAATGAGTTGAGAGCTATAACATCAACTTTCAGAGGTTTTTTATTTCTACCCAGATGGCACAAATATTCCTAGGTATTGGTACCTACACAATAGGCATCCCAGGATAATAATTATAGAGCTTTAAAGTTTACAAAGTACTTTCACTTGCATGGTCTTGACTGTAAAGTCAGGACTCCAGTTCAGGAACTGAGGTGGAAGTGGTCAGGTGTCCTGAGTTTCTTAGGTAATTGAAGATTTTGTTTACATTTTTAAATTTTAATTTTTGTTTGTTTACTGAAATTAAATTTATTTTTAACTGATACACAAAAATGTAAAAATTGTATGTATTTAAGGAGTACCATGTGATGTTTTGATACATCTATATATTGTGTGATATTTAAATCATGATGAACATATATCTTCAAACATTTATCTTTTTATGGTGAAAATGATAAAATCCTTTCTTCTAGCATTTGAAATATATAGTACATTATCATCATCTAGAGTCTCTCCACTGTACTTTAGAGCACCAACTCTTCTGAATCCTACCTAACTATAAATCAGTGCCCATTAACCAACCTCTCAATACCCCACGCCCAAGGTTTTAGTTTGCATATGGACCAGGGCCACATGAACTAAAGCCCAGTAAAGAAAGGGAATACGGGACACCTGTGGTCTTCTCTTGAGAATGACACACCCTGTAGCAGTATGTGACATGTTTACCACCGTCTCCTGGTAGAGTGAGATTTTCACTAGGTGTACACAAGTCTCAGACTGGGTCCCTTTTGGCCTCTGTACAACTCAACTTAAACGGGACTTCAAGACCAGACATACCACCACAGTGGTAGAATTACTTGAATTTGATTTATTTTTCTCACTCTGGCAGAAGATAAATGTGATATTGCTATTAATAAAGCTGATATTTATGTGTTGCTTAATATGTGCTAGTTTTTTTCTAATTTCTTGATACATATGATCAAACTTAGTTCAAAAAACAACCATATGCAATAGATACTCTTTTTATCAAATTATTGTTCACATTTTTCAGATTGAAAAATTGAGGAAAAGGGGACCCAGGTCACACAGTAATAAGTGATGCTGCCAAAATTCCAACCCCAACAGTTTAACCTCAGGCCCTGGGTCCTAAGACTGCAAACACTGGCCTCTTACACCCTGCTTTACATGTATCTGAGGACATGTGAAGAACTGAACTTTGTGGCCCAGTATGTAAGAAATTATTTAATAAGTATTGTGCTGTTGGCTATCAAAATTACCATAACTAAGATTATGACAAGCATGCTAACTATTAACCTTTCTCCTATTCCTTGCTTGGGCTTCTCAGAAAATGAGACTACATTTGTTTCAAGAGCAAGGTAGACTCCATAGAAATAGAAACTCAAAACAAGTCAGGTATGACAGCGCACCTGTGATCCCTCCACAGAGTGGGAGTTTTGTATTATGTGGGTGGTATAGACAAGACTACCTCATGCACATCTGCTCAGAAAGGTGGCCGTCATCCCCAGTGACATGAGACAGGGGATTTGCTTCCTCTCTCATGTCTGAACACACTTAGGGAAAGTGGATGTGTGGAGTAGAGGCAAATGTGAAGCAAACAAATGGAAGGAAAGGAAGGCAAGTCACATGCCACCGGTGCGCTCTCATGATAAAGCCTGAATGTGGGTTGGGGGTGGAGGAAACCCCAGCCAGCCAGTGAATACTCAGACCTGGTTCTCAGAGATATTGTTTTAGAAGACAAAGAGGTAGAAATCATCAGAGGTAAGTGGCTTCAGTTCTGGTTCAATCAAGGGCAAAGGACTTTGGTTGTCTTCTTGTGCCTTTAAATCAAGCCACAAAACCACAAAAGGATAGGACTTTGCTTTTCAATACATTGGGCTGGATGATGTGTATAAAATGAAGTGTCTTCACTATCCATTCTTTGAAGCCCAGGAGTGGATGGGTGGGTTTGGCCTGTGCCATGTATAGGCACCCATACATAGGCCTAAGAATTTCGTACTCAGCACCAATACACACCCGCTGGGTGGTCTCAGGCCACATCCACTTTTCCATTTTCCCTAGGCTTATGATTAAGAAAGAGCAAAGCAGTTCATCTTCCACCCTCCAGCCCCAGCTACCTATAAGGTGATTGTCAAAAGACAACTGATAGGAGGTCTATGTGCTTCAAGCACTTACATTATCAAGGGCCACCAATATCCTGGCTCAAAACTCTATTTACCAAAAACTGCACTTTTATATCCAGCACAGCTCTCCTTTTGCAATTTCAGGCTCATCTACCTGAGAAACTACACATTCTCTCTATTTAGGTGTCTAACAGGTTTCTCAAATTTAATATGGCTGTAAAGGAACTTGATCTTACTCCCAAAAAAGTGCTCCTCCCATAATCTGACCAATCTCATTAAAAGGAAATGCCCATCCATGTTAACATATACAAATAAATGCACCCACACCACTAATTAATAGAAGAAAATATAAATTTTATTCCAATCTGATAAATTTAGATCCAATATTATAATCATTCACTTTATTTTTTTTTTCATTTCTAACTGAATTTCTTTTTTCCCAGTAATCTCATTAGTAATTTTTAGTGTACAACTTAATAGGTTTCGTTATGTTTCCATACATGTATATCACTATACATTGCTCATGTTCACTTCCCCCATTTCCCTCTCATGACTCCGTCCTCAATCCCTATCCCAACAACAGCCTCCCTTCTAGTTGCACATCTTATTCCTGTGCACATCTATATCTAAGATAGATAGATAGATAGATAGATAGATAGATAGATAGATAGATAGATGATAGATAGATAGATAGATGATAGATAGATAGATAGATAGATAGATAGATAGATAGATAGATAAGTAGATAGATAGATAGTAGATACATAGATTGGTGACCCTCATAGGGTTTTCAATGGCTGATTGTTTTTGAGATTGTTTAGGAGTGGATTACCACATCCTTCTCCTGTTTTTGAGGTGATGGGGATCAAACCCAGGTTCTCAGAGAGTGCAGAGTGGCTCTCTACCAACTGAGCTAAACCCCAGCACAGTAGATAGATAGATAGATAGATAGATAGATAGATAGATAGATAGATGTTGTTGTTGTTAGGTGCCGTCGAGTCGGTATCTGACTCAGCGATCCTCATAGGGTTTTCAATGGCTGAGTGCTTCGGGATTGCCTTGGAAGTGGATTACCAGGCCCTTCTCCCATTTTTGCGGGGCTGGGAATTGAACTCAGGGCCTCAGAGACTGCAGCGCAGCGCTCTACCCACTGAGCTAAATCCCAGCCCCAGATAGATAGATAGTAGATAAATAGGTAGATAGATATCCAAATTTTGCTTTAAAGGCAAAATATGTGATATTTCCTTTCCTTTCTCCCATTACCCTTTGTTCTTGCACCTTCCCCCTTCTCCTCAGGCTGTTATCTTTCCCTACATAGGTCTCTTCTACTTTCATGTCAAATATATTTTAATATTGAATATATATTGAAAACTAGCATCCACATAAGAGAAAATATGCAATATATCTGTCATTCTGGGTCTGGCTTATCTTGCTTAAAATGATGATCTCTAGTTCTATCCACTTTCCAGCAAAAGCCATAAGTTTATCCGTCTGTGGATGAAAAAAACTCCATGATGTATGTTGTTGTTAGGTGACGTCGAGTTGGTATCCAACTCATAGCGACCCTACATACAACAGGAGAAACACTATTGTCAGTGCTTCTTTGCTGTTCACAGGGTTTTCAATGGCAAATTGATTTTTGGAAGTGGGTTAATGGGTCCATCTCCCAAGCCTACAGCACCTGGTGTTCCCAGGTGGTCTCCCATCCAAGTACTAACCAGGCCCAACCCTGCTTAACTTCTGAGATCTGACAGGATCTGATGCTATGGTGCTACAGCTGTTTTTTAAAATAATTATTCCCTTTGATAAATCAGTCTTTTCTGTTCTAATAATCTGTTTTCAGCATTTCCAACTTTCTTATCCTTCCTCTGCTACTTGTGAAAAGGTTTTCAGGGTATGAGGAAGGACATAGCCAGTGTGACCTGGTGACAACGCTATGGAGTCATAGTCTACAAATTGACATGATGTCCTCTGCTACAAAGGGTTTCGTCTCTTCTGCTCCCTGAGCCAGAACTGTAACAGTATAATGCTTCTATGTCACATTTTCTAAGAATGAGATTGTGGTCTGCCTTACTGGGGTCCATGGTCCCAGCTATTTATAATCATTTCCAACATGCCCATCTTGGAGTCCCCTGGCCTCTATGTTCCCTTATCAGAAAAATTCCCCCAAGCCTTACAAAGACCCTAGAGTACGCCCTCAGATTCCTCCCTGAGAGCCATAGTGCCAATATTCTGAAACCAAGTAGGGCATCATAAAAGATGAGATTTTTATAAGAGCCTGAAGGCCCTCCCCACACTGTGTCATCAGCATTTACAGTCTCACAGTGAGTTATTTGGAGGATTCTAAAGCTTTATACTGCAAGTGGGGTTGAGGACTCAACCAAGGGCAAGAGGATCTCAGCACTCCATCTGTGTCCAATTTTTCCTGAAGTCCTCCAGGAACAAAAGAAGTGAATAAACTTTCTTTCTTTTCTTTCTTTCTTCCTTTCTAATTTCTGAGACAGGATCTCACTAAGTTGAGTAGGCTACCTCTGGCCTTGATCTGCAACCCTCCTAGCTTGGATTACAGACATGCGTCACTATGCCCAGCTGAGACCAATGAACTATTAATTTTCATTTTGAAAGTTTAAGATAGTTCATCCCTCAAATCACATCAATAATAAAAAAAAGATAATTTGGTCAAAATGTTCATATAATACAAAATAAACACTGGAAATTCAGGAGTATAAGAAAGGAGGGGAAAAGGAAGGAAGGAAGGAGGGGACGAAGGAAGGCAGACAGGCACATAGGCCATAACACAACTTCCAAATAACAATTACAAGTTTGATGGACTCACTATTGTAGTTTTCTGGTTCACCATATGTTGTTGTTGTTGTTGTTGTTAGGTGTCGTCGAGTCGAGTCCGACTCATAGAGACCCTCATAGGGTTTTCAATGACAGATTGTTTGGGGATTATCTTGGGAGTGGGTTGCCACATCCTTCTCCCATTTTTGTGGTGCTGTGAATTGAACTAGGAACCTCAGAGACTGCAGAGCGGTGCTCTACCAACTGAGCTAAATCCCAGCCCCTCACTATATGTAGCCAGGCTTTAAAAGGTTGACTTATACTACACTCAACATGAAAAAAAAAAAAAAAAAAAAAAAAAACTTTACTGGAGATGGTATAGGGTATATGAGTTAGAGCATAACTCTGGAGCCACATTTCTGGATTCACATATGCTTATATCCCCAAAATGGTAGCTTTTTATTATTAGCTTTAATAGCTCTCTTTAAAACATCTGTCTTCATGAGCTCACTGCCTTTTTCTCTAATAGTAAATAAATAAATTTATTCCTACTAGTAAATGCAACTTGATTCATTTATTTAAAAATATTTTACAAGCTAGGGATGTAGCTAGTGGTAGAGCACTTGCCTAGCATGCACCAAGGCCCTGGTTTTAATCCCCAGCACTCAAAAAACAAACAAACAAAAGCCCACAAACCTTGGGTAACTATTTGTGTTATAAATAATCCTTCCAATTCTACAGCAAATACCTAGCAATATAGAAAGAGTTAAGTGATTGCACCTATATTATGATTATAAATACACAACATTAAGCAATAAAAAACTAAAATAAATACAAAAAAAAGAGCAAGTTCAATGTAAGGATGATAAGGATTATTGATAATATCTAACTTTTAAACTGTGCTTTCATAATTCTTGAAGATATAATTATTTTGTAATTTAAAAAATACCCACAATTTCCATCCCCCACAGCACTAGAGATTCACAAAACCAGACATATAGCAAATATAGCCTTCGTATTTCAGTGCTGGCCTGCAGCCGTAGCCCTGTGGCATCCGATCCCACCAGATCTCAGAAGTTAAGCAGGGTTGGGCCTGGTTAGTACCTGGATGGGAGACCACCTGGGAACACCAGAAGCTGTAGGCTTGGGAGAAGGACCTGGCAACCCCCTCCCAAAAATCAGTCTGCCATTGAAAACCCTATGAACAGCAGAGAAGCACTGACAATAGTGTTTCCCTGTTGTACAGAGGGTCACTATGGGTCGGATACCGACTCAACGGCACCTAACAACAACAACAATTTAAGTGCTATCTGTCTTTTACTAAATAGTAAATTCCATAAGTAAATTCCATTATTTATCTCTTTACTCCTAGCACTCAGCCCAGTGCTTGGCAAATAGTAGGTATTCTTTCTAAAATATTAACAGAGCCCTAACCCAACTTTATGGGAGAAGAACCTGGCAATCCACTCCCAAGGCAATCCCGAAACAGTCAGCCATTGAAACCCTATGAGGATCGCTATGAGTCGGATACCGACTCCACGGCACCTAACAACAACAACAACAACCCAACTTTTGTGCTGGGGTTTAGCTTAGTTGGTAGAGTGCTTGGCTCTGCATGCTCTGAGGCCCTGGCTTCGATCCCTAGCACCACAAAAATGGGACAAAGATCTGGCAACCCATTCCCAAAACAATCAGCTATCAAAAATTATATGAATAACAGAAAAGCACTGATGTAGTGCCAGGCATGGTACAGTGTTGGGGAGTGTTTCATTCTGTGGTACATAGAGTCACTGAGTCAGACCCAACTCAACAGCACCTAACGACAACAACAACCCAACTTTTAATATCATTTAATGCCAACGAAAGTATATAAGTTTGATCTGTTGATAATATCAGAGATGACCACCCAAAGCTAACATTGATTGTGTGCCAATTCTAGATAAGATGCCATGCTAGCATTTAACATGCATTATCTCATTCGATCCAAGACTGAGAGTTAGCTCAGTTGGTAGAGCACCAATCTGCAGTCTCTGAGGTCCTGAATTTGATTCCCAGCACCACAAAATGGGAGAAGGATGTGGTAATCCACTCTGGGGCTAATCCTCAAACAACCAGCCATTGAAAACCCTATGAGTTGGACACAACTTGAGGGCACCTAACAACAACAACAACAACATTTCATTTGATCCATCCAATAATCCCATCAGTTGGTGCTATTTTCTTAATTTTTTATTTACTTATTTTTTTTACAAAGAAAACGTGACCCAGAAAGTTATGTCAAGATCACAGAGATAATAATAAATTGCAAACTTAGAATTCCACTCTACCCAACCCCTAAACAAAAGCTCTAAACAGTAAGATATTTTGCCTCATGGACTCAAGTACCTTACACAAAATAATTTACATTTGAAAGGAGTGCATTGCTGATGACAGTGCTTCTTTGAGTTGTTACTGTAAGACTATCCTGTCCTACATGGTAGCACCCACCATATGTATTGCCTGAGACTTGAAAAGTGGCTGGTCAAAGCTGAGATGTACTGTGAGAATAAAATAAACACCAGATTTTGAAAATTGGGAACAAAAAGTAAAATTTCTTGTTAATAACTCTTTTATGTTGAGTACATATTGAAATAATATTTTGGACATATTGGGTTGACTATTTCACCAATCCAAGAAAAGTCTGTAGTTTAGTTAACAATATAGTATTGTATGCATATTAATTTCTTGGTTTTGCTAGCATTATCATAATTATGCATGATGTTGTCATTAAAAGAAGCTAGATGAAAGGTTTGGGAGAAGGACCTGGCAGCCCACTCCCAGAAAACAATCAGCCATTGAAAACCCTATGAATAGCAGAGAAGCACTGACAACAGTGTTTTGTCTGTTATACATACGGTTGCCATGAGTCAGACACTGACTCAATGATGGCACCTAACAACAACAATAAGATGAAAGGTATATGGGAAAGCTATATTATTTTTGCCGTTTTATAAGTCTAAATTTATTTCAAAATATAAAGTTAAAAAGTAATTCTATTTCTGCTTTTTAAAATGTGATTTCTCAAAAATTTAGAAGTGTAACAGACGTGACTCACATATTGTTTGTATTGGACAGTGCTGTAGAAGAACATCAAGCTATAATAAGAACCAAAGTAACATCTACATACCTCAGAACTATCCATTGCAGCCTCATCTTTAGAGACAGTTTACTTAATAAGCAGTTTTACCATTAAGAGCTAATTGGACCATCAATTCATGCAACTCTATAACACCACTGAGCCAAAGTGAATGATAACTTGAATTCATAGGTCATGTATTCAATTTATGATTATAGGCAGAAATACACTAACGCCCTTTCTGGAAGACAGCCCTATTCCCCAAAATCTCTGGTGGATGTTTCCATGTTCCTTAGGAAACTACTCTGGTTTTTCAGGGTATTAAAGTCAGGATTTTTTGTGTGTTTTTGCATTAATAAGTAAATATAATGATTTGAATGGGCTTTTATTACTTTTATACTCCCTATGATTGTGAAGTAAGCAAACAACCAAAACAAACAAACCAAAATCCCAGTCCCATGGCAGCAAATATGTTATGCTCTATGTGCTTGCTTGGAAGTGTTGTAACAATGCTCACACTTGGAAAATTGTGCTAAGCATGGTGAAGTTCTAGGGAAATGGGAAATAAAATGCATTTTTAAAAACCAGCGATCTCTCAGTGTAGACCAGAACAAAAATCGATAAACTAAAGAAAATTAATAATTCAATTAGATCCCTGCTTACTCTGTATCTGTGGGATGAGCTGAGAGAGCCCTGGCCTCTGAGGCAGCTGACCTGCCTTCCAATTCTGCCTCTGACAGGTGGCCCAATCTCACGTATCCTCATTTGTTGAGTAGACAGGATTAGATCTGTATTTTTCAAATCACAATGCTACCCTATTGCTAGGTCATGAAATCAATTTCATGGGTCAAGAGCAACTTTCTTTAAAATGAAACAGAATTAAAAACCCTCAGAGTTCAGTGCACATATTAAGAATGACCATTGTTTCATGAAACTTTTGTTATATATATGTATATTATATTATGTATATTATAGAAATGTACATACTTTTAATTTCTGTTTTGTGGATTATGATTTATTATTTCTGCATTATGATTTAAAGTATTTCCTAATATGAATGTTTATGAAATGGTTGGAGAATCAGTTTAAAAGACATGTAGGGTTCCACATATCTCTGAAATGAAGTACTCAAAACCAGAAATAAATCCTTTGCAAAGAATCCAACAATTCTCCTCAGTCCTAACCAGCGCATATCAGGAGACAGCACTAAAGGCCTCTAAAGAAGAGCACCATCATTTCCTTTCTTTCCTGTACTCCCACCCTGCTCCTTCATCTCCTAACAGGTGTTATTTTCCTTCCCTTGAACTGGGCTGGACCTGTCTCTTGCTTTAACCAGTACAATATGTCAAAAGGAATGCACTGGGACAAGCCCTGGCTATAAGAGAATGAGAAAGTTCTTGCCTCCTTCTGCTAGGGAGCCAGCCACCATGTAAAAAACCAGACCTCTCTGAGACTGTGATGTTGTTAGGACCAAACTTACCGCACAAAGAGGCTATGTGGAGAGAGGCGCCTGACCAGCACCTTGCTGTTCCAGACATTCCACCTGAAGCACAGGCATGAGAGGTAAGAAACCATCTTATATGTTCCAGATAGACACCAAAGAGAGCAGAAGAACCACATCACTGAGCCAAACCAGACTGTCAAATGATGAGAAATAATGAATTGTTGCTTTAGGTCTCTAAACTTTGGAATAGTTGGTTATATAGTAATAGATTACTGAAACAACGTCCATGCAATTGTTGCAAGATTGCTCTGGATCATGGGAGACCTAAATGCTTCTGCATTTGGAACAAAACTTCGGTTTATTCCAGGATGAGAGGTTATTTCACAGCACCACTCTCAATATTTACCTCATATATCTTGAGAGCACTGGAAAATTCTGAAAAATATGATGGAAATTGCAATGCCATGCCAGCAACATAGAGAATTTACTGAATGCAAAGCAAAGTTATAAGACCTAAAGAAGCATATTTGATTCACGTAAATAAAAGATTTCAAACATCTAGAGATTTGCCATGGTAAGTTTGTTGAAGTGTAGATAAAGACAAATAACTTTGGATGGCAAGTGGGGAAGGAAAATCTATGCTTTTAGACTTTTCTTCTGACATACAACTATATGGACAGAAGTGAAAACTGGAACATAGCAAATTATTTGCAGGTGACAGCCCTTTCATTTGTACCCACAGCTGCTGTTAAGGACCACCACCACTTCAGCGTGATCCAATTAGGGCACTGTGTGCCTTACCACACAGCTTTGTTTTGTTCATCTTCTGTCTTAGGATCTATAGCTCATTAAGATAAGATCTGACAGGCTCAGTCAATACTGAGTGGGAGCTGCTGCTGGTGGCTTCTCTTTCTTTGGGCACAACTACAAGTTTCATGAACTTATACTCAGTCATATAAAAGGGTGATGTTCTTCACTGGTGCGATTTTCATTTACTCTGTTATTTATCCTACCCTAGGCATTTAAACAAGTAAAATTTTCCAGGCTTTTCCATGAAAAGTATCTCATCCCCTTCAAATCCCATTTTATAAGAGTAAAGTGCCCCTTCTTGATTAGAAAAGTCTCCCTATTCAGGAAGTTATGAATTCGTATGGTGTTTTGCAACATGGGTCAACATGTTCTCCTTAATTTAAGTATGCTTGCTATTCTCCTAAAGAGCCATAAATAACAATAAATGATAACATAGGCTCACGTTGAGAAAATAAAGCTCCTTTCCCTTTAGTGAGCTTGATTTCCTTTCAAACTGATGAGGCCCCAGTTCCTGACTGTCCGCCTTCATTTATCCTTTACACTTTGCAGCTGCCTTTTGCACTGACTCGCAGCACAGTCCATATGGCAATTAAATACACCCACATTTGAAATGAGAATGCCTTTCCTCACTGGTATTTGTTTCCAATATGATACATTTATTTTGGTGACAAGATTGGATGCTTAAAGACATAGTCAGACCAGAGTTTCATGGGCAGAGAAAGGATTGAAGTGATTCCCTGAAGGTCACTCAGGCAAAAATAGCAGGAGGAGAAAGAAGTCCTAAGGGCCTGGTAGGTTCTGCCTGAATTATCCAGATAATTGCTTTAAGCCTTTACCCTGACAATGGAGACCTGGACTAAAATGACATAAGCTAACAGAAGTTTATTTAACTTACTTTTCCATGTTCCATTACGAATGACAGAAATCAAAGTGAGTGGAGATGACTGTAAGAGTTTAGGTGGTGGTTGTTGTTAGCTGCCATGGAGTCCTGTCCGACTCATAGCGACCCTTATAGGGTTTTCAGTGGCTGATTGTTTTGGGATTGCCTTGGGAGTGGATTGCCACGTCCTTCCCCCATTTTTGTGGTGCTGGAAATCAAACTTGAGACCTCAGAAACTGCAGAGCGGTGCTCTACCAACTGAGCTAAATCTCAGCCCTAGGGTTTAGGTTGTTGTTATGTTGCTAGGTGCTGTCAAGTCGGTATCCGACTCATAGCAACCCTGCATGCAGCAGGCGAAACACTGTTGTCAGTGCTTCTCCGCTGCTTATAGGATTTTCAAAGCCTGATTGATTTTGGGGAGTGGGTTGCTGGGTCCTTCTCCCAGTCCTCTAATTCCATGGCTGTGAGGTTTTTAGGGGATTTATAGTGTTATGAAGGTAAATTTGAAAATGAATGAAAAGGAATAAAAAGAAAATCTTCCAGTCTGAGTATCTGCTTCTTTGTTAAACTTTGGAGAGCTGATGTACCTTGTGTTCATTTAATCTACCTTAGATTATCTTCACTCCACCCTATAATTTTCCATACCATCTATACTCCCAACTTTCTAGCTCCATCAGAGACCTCCCCTTTGAGAGCACACTGGCAGAACTATTGCAGAAGTAGCTGCTTAATTCCCATCTTATTACTGCTTGTGCTGGTACTACCAGGAGTTAACACTTTGTGTTCTATGCCAGGTGCTGTACTTAAACATTCACAGCCATGAGCTCACAAATCTAAGCAGTAGAATTTTACAATGATCCACCCTTTAGGGATAAAGAGGCTATATGGGTGGTCCAATTTTTTTTTTCTTACAAAGTGGGGGAACCTGGACTCAAGAGCGATCTGTTTGCGCAGCTTCTCTGTTGTGCTCACTATTTCCTCCACACATTTGCAATTTAGCCTATGCTTCCTTGAATTACAATGACGATGATGTCTTTATTATTTAGTCCGCTCCTTCCCTCCCTAAAGCCAGCCCTTATGGCAGGGATCTGTCTGGTGTCTGCGTGCTCAGCTCTAGCAAAGACTTGCATGTTCCATTATTACTGTAGTTGAGGTTTCAGGGAAAGCCAGTCACAACAATTAATAGCCTGACTGGAAGCCTAAGTCAAGAGATTTAAAAGAGCATCTTTACTAATCAGGGCTTTAGCCTGTTGCCCAGGTCTTTAAAAGGCGATAGAACATGTTGTCCGTGCTGTACCTGATTTATATGGGATAATGAGATTCTCTGGCTTCCTCTCCAGAATACACTTTGCAGAGACACATAGAAACTAAATATTAAATCAGGTCAGATTCCTTTAACTCTGAAAATTATACTTTGGAGGTCACCAGGCCAAAATCAAGGAGACCAGCCTAAAAAGCCTTTTGAGGGTAGGGATTTATTATTCGTGGGACAAAAGATGTAATCAAAAGACTTGTCCCTCACACCACTGGGGATCAGTCTCTTGTCTTAAGGACTGACTCCCCCCACCCCCAGCTTTTTAGCTTTTGTCATATTGTTCTGTCATTTAGTGTCAAGTGGGGCAAATACTCCTTCCCTTTGTAACTAATCATTGCTGACATGTAGTTAAAAATCTTTTACTCCAGAGAATCTGCCTGTGGTGTTTTAGGTCAACCTCACCTTTGTGAAAATACCATACATGGAGTCTCTGAGTCGGGCATCTAAAAATACGACAAGCTTGTTGTATGCTGGCACTTTATAGTACATTAGGCTGGGTCATCTTTCACTGGGGCGAGTGTGCTATCCAACCAGTCTGCAGCAAGTCCATCCCTGACTTTGTTCAAAGTGCCCCTGGGTGCAGCAAATCAAAGAGGACCTCGGCGACTCTGTGCCTCTTGCCCAGCCCTTGGGAAAGACTTCACTATGATAACTGGCTATCTCTTGATTTTTGAGGTAAGTAGTTCAACACCAAGAAGCCATGTGGCTTTTTGTTTCTCCTGATGTTTTATTATTTCTTTCTGTTTGTATTAGTATGAAGAAATACTATTGACTTCCTTAAAATCAAGTTTATTTAGATGCAATTTATATGTAGCTCTGAGTTTTGCTAAATGTAACACAATCACCATAATCAAGATACAGGACAAATAACATAAAGGGACAAAGAGGGAGATAATAAGGGCAAATACAGGATGCAGCTCTATGAAAATCCCAAAATGAATCTCACTACATTGTATGCAACTCAAACACATCATACTATACCTCATAAATATCTACACTTACTGTTACAAGTTAATCAAAAAGTTTCTTATAGTGTTTAAGGAAATGAAAGTGTCAATAACCCTGATTTAATAATTGCACACTGCATATATGAATTGAATTATCACCCTGTACCCCATAAATAGGTACAACTAAAATACTAATAAAAAAGATAGGACAGTTCTCCCCCAGAAATATTCATCTGTGCCCTTCGTCATCAACCCTGCCCCACAGCCTCAGCCCTTGACAACTACTGATCTACTCTCTGTCTTTTAGATTGTTCTACAGTCATACAGAGTGTAGCCTGGTGAGTCTAGCTCATGTCACTTACTTCAATGGATCTGAGATGTATCTGTGTTGGGGTGTATATCAGTAGTTCATTCCTTTTGGCTGCTGAATAGTTCACCATTAGAAGTCTGTACCACAGTTTAACTATTTACCAGTTGGAAGGATGGCCTGCACTCCTACCACCATGACATCTGATCCCATCAGGGATCCGTCAGGGATCAGGGTGGGCCCAATTAGTATTTGGATGGGTGACTGCCTGGGAATACTGGGTGCTGCAGGCTTGCAAGAAGGACCTGGCAGCCCACTCCCAAAACCAATCAGCCATTGAAAACCCTATGAATAGCAGAGAAACACTGACCATACTGGGCATGGCACAGTGTTGGGAAGTGTTTCATCTGTTGTAAGTAGGGTCACTATGAGTCAGACCCACCCCAAAAGAAACCCCACCCCTGCACCTAACAATAACAAAATTGAAGGACCTCTACGTTATCTCTTTTTGTCAATTATGCATAAACACATTATGAACAAATGTTTACAGGTATATGTGTGTATGGGTTTTTTTTCTTTTCCCTCATCTGGGTAAATATGGACTGCTAGGTACATGTAGGTTGTCAAAAATGCATGTTTTCCAAAGTGGCTGTCCTATTTTGCATTCTTAACCAGAAATTTACCAGAGTCTGTATTATTATGTATCTATCCTAACATTTGGTATTATCCATTCTTCATTTCTAACTGTTTTGTTGTTGCTGTTGTTGTTGTTGGGTGCCATTGAGTCAGTGTCTGACTCATAGCAACCCTATGTACAACAGGCAAAATACTATTGTCAGTGCTTGACATCTCATTGTGACTTTAATTTACATTTCTGTAAAGACAGAAATCATTCCATGTACTTGTTTGCCATTTTTATGTCTTCAGTAAAATTTCACTTTAGATCTTTTGCCCATGTTTCAATTGAGAGTTTTGTATACTACTGAATGTTGAACATTCTTTACGTATTATAGGTACAAGTCCATGACAGTTAAGAGGCATCTGAATAGATCAAATTACGACTGGTGTTAATTATTGTTGTTGTTTTTAGGTGCCAATGAGTTGGATCTGACTCACAATGACCTTCAGAGGGTCTTCAATGGCTGATTAATCATTATAGGGACAGAAAAATTTGATATCTTTCTTCACCCAAGAGTCACCGCTGACACTCCCATAACCAAAGGCAGGTTAACAAGAGAAAAACATAAACTTATTTAATTAATGTTGTACATAAGATAGGAACTTTCAGAAACAAAGCTCCAAAGATTCAGGGAACATGTTCTCTTTGTATGCTTAGATTTGAAGAAGAACATACAGCTGTGTAGAAGTAAGACCAGACAAAAAGGTATGACCTAATGGTAATAGACTGAAGGGGAAACCAAGCAAGGTTTATCCAGATTTTATTTTGCCTCTCTGTGCAACATCACTTCTTCCAGAGTGTGGGGCCAGACCCTTGTGGAATGACAATCTTTAAGGGAGGAGGGAGAGGAGAAAGAGTGACCTATCTATGTTTTACAGCTGGCTTTGTGAGAGAGAGGGGCTTGTTTCTATGACTTTCCTTGTGTAAGAGGAATTTTTATGACTCACTTCAGAGGAGAAGGATGAGTGGGAGACAGGAGGGCAGGAGAAAGTCAGAGAGACCTTGCAGATTCCAAGCCCCTTCCAAAGTCCTTCAGTTTCAAATACTCAGCATATTAGAACTCCATGCCTCTGGGTGTTATGTTCTGAGCCCCAACACTAACCCCTCACTTTCAGCAGAAATCTGGTCAGCATAGGAGAATTGACATCTTTTAAAGTTCTAAGGTGTATAATGATCAGAGGTAGGTACCAGCCTCTTGAGGACTGCAGCTCTCCTTTCAGTCTTCTGGGGATATCAGTGAGTGGAAGCAGGCTTGTCCAGAGTTCAGGCTTGGGTGCTCCCTTCTCTGTTGGATGTGCCTGCCAGTGATCTCTGTGGCTTTAAATATCATCGATATGCAAGAGATTTCCAAATTTTTATCTCCAGTTTGATCTTGTTTTCAAACTCCAGATTCATATCTCTAACTTTTCCTCTCTACCTAGAATTAAACATTTCTAAATTCAGTGTGTACCAAACTGAACTCCTAATTTTCTACCCCAGATCTCCTCATCTCAATGATGGCAACTTTATCCTTGAAGTGACTCAGACCAAAACCTGTGATTTGGTGTGGGGGGGGGGCTTCTTTCATTCCCTTATATCCTGCAGCCAATCCATCTGCAATGTTGTAGTCTCTCCTTTGAACATACATCAAGAATAATTACTTCTCAAAAGTCCCACTGGAATCATTCTGATTCAAGACTCCATCAACTCTCACCTGCTGAATTATTGCAGTATCTGCCAAAAAGTTCTTTCTGTTTTCTTCCTTCCTTTCTGCTTCCTGCCTTGAGCCACCCCATAGGCTCCTATCAGCATGGTAACCAGAAAAGTATAAATAAAAAGCATAAATCTGGTCATTTTGTTCCTCTGTTTGCAAGCCTAAAGTAGTAAAAGTCAAAGCCATAGTCTTTACAGTGGTCTGTAAGGGCCTCCCCTATTATCTCCAAACCCTTTCTAAAAATATTTTGTTGTTTTTGTCAAGTGCCATAAAGTTGGATTCTAGTCAGAGTGACCCTATGTACAACAGAACAAAACACTACCTAAAATTGTGCCAGGCCTACAGTCTTTTTATGTTTGAGCCATTGTTACAGCCACTATGTTTCTTCTCGTTTTGAGTCATGCAACATCAGCAAAAGCAGGTCTTGGGGACTTTACTCCATTCCTATCATTAAGGTCAACTCTACTTTAAGGATGAAAGTCTTCACTCATCATTTCTTGCTCATTCTCCAGCATTATATTTGACAACACTTCTCTGCTATTCATAGAGTTTTCAATGGCTAATTGTTTCTGGAGTGGGTAAACCATGTCCTTCTCCCTAATCTATCTTAGTCTGGAAGCTCAGCTGAACCCTGTCCACCATAGGTGGCCCCGCCGGCATCTGAAATATCAGTGACATATCTTTCAGCATCACAGCAACACACAAGCCACATAGAACATGCTGACAGACACGTAGGGGAACAACACTTTAAGGGTTCTTTTATTATCACCAAATTCCAACACATATTTTCCATGTAACTTAGGGTTAAATGGTGACTTTGTTAGCACTAAGTCTACACTAAGTAAATGTTGTTGTTGTTAAGTGCCATTGAGTCAGTATCGGACTCATAGCAACCCTACGTACAACAGGTGAAACACTGTTGCTGGTGTTTCTCTACTATTCATAGGGTTTTCACTGGTGGATTGATTTTTGGGGGTGGGTTGCTGGGTCCTTCTCCCACACTAAATAACTAGCAAAACTAAAACCAAAGTTTACCCCTTGCCCACTTTTAATACTATGATCTGACAAGCAGAATGCTTCTCTTCCCAGAGGCTGTAATATCCTCGTTCAAAATTAAAAATAGCTAGAAATAATTAATTACTTACTGTATTTTCTTTAATCTTCACAACACCTCTGCATGGTATTTGTAACTCTATTCATTCCTGAGGTGATGAGCCTAGGACTCAGGACTGTAGGGACTTCCTTTAGCCACATGGGTGACAAGTAAGGGTAGAGGGGAGTTCAGGTGGGCCAGGCTCCAAAACCCCCTTCATCATTTCTTTATCCTCTTTCTTTTGTCAAAAGTATGTCAAAAAAAGAATGCAAACATTATTCCTCTTAAGTTTCTTATAAAAAAGATATCAAAGATAAATATTTTATGTGTTTTAATTCTATCTTCAAAATATTCTATGCATCCTTCTTTTTTCCCTTATCTTTTCATTCTTCTTTGCCCATGCCTGAGTAGGTGGCAGTGGCCTTATGGCTATCGCAGAATGGTGCCAGTGAAAATCCTGAAACTGTAAAGAGAATAGTGAATTTATGAGGGATGAAGCAACTTCTCTTACCCTGGAAACCTGCCAGCCTGGTCAATATATAGATCTACTTGGCTTTATGTACTAAATGTTCCTGAAAAGTTGTCTATAAAATAAATATTTGTGTATAAAAATCACATATTCTCACTACCTCCCTTTGTGATTTTAGAAATGTGTTCCCAAGCACAAAGAAAAATGTCTGCTCCAGTATTACAAAATGACACCAGAGAAGCCAAACAGGCACCTGACGGAATATTCTGACTTTGTCAACACTACTCATGCAAGTTCATCAAACAGACAACCAATCAATATGATCATTGATGTTCCTGAAAAAGCACAACTTTGTCAAAAATCCACAATCAATTCTCTTTCAAATATTTAAACAGCTCTCCTAAGCCTTGTTGCTGAATGTTTAATAAAGCCCAGCAGAAACGGGTGGAAGCACTTTCAGAGGAGTAGGTGGACATCCACTGCTTTGCAGTTAACAGTTAAGCTGCTACTATCCCTTTATTCACACACTTCTTTGCTAATCAATAAAAGTTTGCTAACCTTAATGAGTACCTAATTGATGAAAAAGAGATTCTGTCTCTTACCTGATAAAAGCAATTGTAGTGACACCTGAGATAAGAGGAATCTTCTTGCTACTTCTTTATAAGCCTGAAAACTTTAAAGTGAGATGCCAGCTGTATAAATCAGAATGTGTCTCAGTGTCTTAGCCACATAGTTGCCAATCCTTGCAAATTGGAAGAATCTTCATTGCCTCCTCTCTAAAAATGTGCATAGCAATTTTGTAGTCATCCATGGAATTAAATATTAATTTAATCACATGTAATCTAGTTTCACCCTCATCAATTATGAGGTAAATATTATTTATCACAACTGAGAGTTGGATGGCTTAACTCACTTAATGTCAAGCAGCTATTAAGACTTGAATTAAGGTCTTTCTAAAGACAAAGATGGTGTGCTCCTTTTTTAGCAGGCCAATCAGCTCATTGAGAGCCCCCAAATAAGTTAATATATTTAATTATAAACATATTAATTGGAAAATAATTATTTGTCAAATAAATGAATATGTTGTTGTTGCCTTCAAGTTGGTATCTGACTCATAGTGACCTTATGTACAACAGGCTAAACACTATTGTCAGTGCTTTTCTGCTATTCATAGGGCTTGCAATGGCAGATTGATTTTTGGGAGTGGGTTGCCAGGTCCTTCTCCCAAGCCTACAACACCTGGTGTACCCAGGTGTTCTCTCATCCAAGTACTAACCAGGCCCAACCCTGCTTAGCTCCTGAGATCTGATGGGATAGGATGCCACAGTGGTATGGGTGTAGGCCCAAATTAGATATAATATAATATAATATGATATAATATAATATAATGTATAAATGTGCTGAGCACAGTGGTGCATGGCTGTCATTCCAGAAACCTGGGAGGCCAAGGAAGGAGGATAGTGAATTTGAGGCCAGAGGCAGCCTGTGCAGCTTAGCAAGATTTTATCTCTTAAAATAATTTAAAAAGGGCTGGGTATTTGTCTCAGTGGTAGAGCACTAGCCTAGCATGTGTGAGGCCCTGGGTTCAACCCTCAGTACTGAAAAAGAAAAGAAGGAGGAGGAAGAGAACAAGGAGGAGGAGAAGGAGGGGGAGAAGAAGAAGAAGAAGAAGAAGAAGAAGAAGAAGAAGAAGAAGAAGAAGAAGAAGAAGAAGAAGAAGAAGAAGAAGAGAAGAGGAGGAGGAGGAGGAAGGTGGTGCATGTGTATAGATAAGGTATAGGCAGACTGACACTGTGGAAACTCATATCACCTGTTGAAGCCAGTGGAGCAGAATGCCTCATAAGTAGAAAGTCATCATTTATAACTAATTACCAAAGAATTAGAAAAAATACAAACACGGAAACACCACTAGCTATAAGATAAATATGGCTTCTTTTTTTCTTGGGATGAATCCAGATGTTTCCTAGACAAATTTTATTTAATTAAACAAGATCATTAACTTTGGAAATTTTTCTTCATGACAGGCTGTTCAGTGCAGAAACACATGCATAGGTACATAACAACCATACTATTTCTGAAAGATAAACCCATCATAATTATATATATATGGGTAAGCAGTGCCAAATTTTCTAATATAACGGGATAAAATGCTTATATTACCACTAAAAAACATTTGAATGACTAGTCCATCCATTTTTAAGAGTTGACATTTGGTTGATTTTGAATGGCCCTTAAATGGAGTCGGGGTATTTCATCCTGGCTAGGTTGGCAGACCAACTTACTTACAGATGGGAGTCTTAGATACACAAAAGCCACTATCAGTCAAGGCTGAGAATTTCCAGTGAGGGTCCCTTTTGTTGCCACCATTGGTGGCAGCTACTGTTTCCAGCCTTCTCAGCTTAGAGACTTCCTAAGCAGGCCATGGGCTGGGATTTAGCTCAGTGGGTAGAGCGCTGCGCTACAGTTTCTGAGGCCCCGAGTTCAATTCCCAGCACTGAAAAAATGGGAGAAGGGCCCGGCAATCCACTCCCAAGGCAATCCCAAAGCACTCAGCCATTGAAAACCCTATGAGGGTCGCAATGAGTCGGATACCGACTCGACGGCACCTAACAACACAACAACAACAAACAGGCCAAGACGGAACTAAGTGAAAAGAGCATGACTCTGGCCATACGGTGTCTTTGGTTCCAATCTTTATTTATTTATTCTCCCACTTAATAAACATTTATTTACATTAAGCAGGTACAAGTCAGCTTCTTAGGTGGTGTCATAACAAAGGCCAATGATTGTTCATGGATGGCTCAGTATCCCAGCAGCCTTCCTTCCTCTCTTCTAGACCCTTCTATGGGGAATAGGAACAAGAAGGGCTTCCATTTTAAAAGCCACACCAGCAAACTGTGTGGAGTAGTTTCTAACCAAGGTGGAGGAGGATTTTCTGCATTTCTGGATCACTGATCAGTAAAGTATCATGTGTGTTTCTCCTCCTGTCTTTGAATAGAACAGGAAGAGATGGTAAGAGCAATTCCCCTGGGCTCCCCCTGTCCCACTCAAGGCTATGCTGAAGACTCTGCCCCAGGGGCTCTCTCTGGTTTCTGACAGAGGTAAGGCCAGCTGGAAATACAGGAGGAGGACTCCTTCCAGAAGCAGCACTCATCAATAATGGAGGAGAACAAATACTTACCTTCTCCGTCCCTGGAGTGGGAAGCTTCCGAGATAAGGTCTCAGTTTCCTAGAAATTGAAAGAAGATTGAGTCCAGTCACCCCACCCCACAAGAACAAGCTTCCTTTCTTCCCTTCCCTGCCTTACCTTCTCACTTTCTTCTGGGTGTTTTCTAAGATCATCTTCCAAATTAACCAATCAGCCCAAATCCTTGCTCCAGAGTTTGTTTCTGGGGGACCTAATCTGAAAAAAAGAGGTAGTGTCTTCAGTAAATTCTTTCACAAAACAAAAGAAACATGCTTATAGGCTTTCTATTAAGCCCACCCCACCTATCTCCAGCAATAATTCTCTACTGGTATTCTGTGGAAATTGATCTGAGAGATCTGTCTACTCCTACACCCAAAGTCCTGTGTCAGGGAGAAATTTGGAGATTAGAATGAAGACATTTAGATTATGTACCATCCATGTCAATTAATGTAAGAAAACTGTAGAACATAATCTAGGCTGGGATGGATCAATTGCATCTTTAATTTATAAGGCCAGAATTATTCTGCAAAAACAAGCCCAAGGTCATGTTAATAGGAATAAATGTAAGCCTGCCCCTAAGATTAAGCAGTATCTTATAAAGAAAAGCATCCTAGAGGGACAGGGAAGGCAGAGTGAAGGGAGGAGAGAGTGTTTTCAGTAGAGCCAGCAGGTTCTAGGGGAAAGTTCATCCTGTGGACAAGCAAAAACCAATAAGAGAGCAGAGAAAATGTCATGATTAGGTAGGAGGTACCTACGGCTGTACATTTTAGAATTTGCTAACACTAGTTGAGGTACAGAGACTCCATTATTCTGGTGAGGGTGTTGAGCTTAGGCGAGTATTGATGAGAGAAGGAAAGGATAGAGGTGGTGTTGGAAACAAAGAGTGTTAAAGGGTGAGGAAGAGGGAATAGGGAGAGAGCCTGCATCTGGAACACCCTTGAGCCCAAAGGCATGAGGACGCACTCCTTTGTGCAGGGTAAAACCCCCACAATTTCACCACCCTCACCCCCTGACTCTGCGTGGCTTGAGAGCAATTGTATAAACCCTTTAAGAAGACCTATTGAAACTTTTATCATTATGTGTGTTCTAGAGTCCAGCTGAGGCCAATATTACAGTCAGCAACTCTGAGGACTTGCAGATGGACTTGCAACCACCCAGTCTAGGAAGCAAACTGGCCAGTTGGCCAGTTGGCCAGAGGGAGCCGGACACCCGGACAGGAAGGAAAGTCTTTGCCACCTAAATGACCCCTACATTTTATTTCCTTCCCCACTCAGTTTCAGGATTTCAGGATGAGAACTTACCTACCATCTGCCTCTCCACCCTACCCTAACACACACATATCCATTTTTAAAGAAGCTTGGGTTTTAACTGGGAGGGATGTCGTGTGGCTGAAGTTGTTATATGTATGAAGGTGGAAAAAGAGAATGGATGAGGTGGCATGGTGTCCTTCTGCTCACCCATCCCTTCTCCTCCCACCACCTGTCTGGTAGGCAGCAGTGTGGAACACAAAGGGAGGGAGCCGTTAGGACTTAAAGAGATTTATTCATGGGAGACGTTGTGAAATTGAGCCCCAATTAAGTTACTCTCAGAACCCAGGAAACAAAGTAGATCACAGATTTGGGGAGAAGACCTGTCCTGTCTCCACAAGTGGGTCTCTAACCCCACCCCACCCCCAGTTCAAGGCAGCTATGACCAGACAACTGCTATACTGAGCAGTCTTCTCCCAAAGGACACTGCGAAGGCTGGGGAAGCACCTTGCAGAGAGTGTGAGGGACTTACTCCTAAGTGAATGTGTACCAGGGGCACCTACACCTATACCTCCACATGAAATTAGAGAGCCAAGTTGGGAAAGGACTGGGATTTCCACATCAGAAAGTGGGAGCTCCAAGCTAATAAGCTCAGGGAATAATGTTTGTGTGCCAATATTTATAAGATATAGGACCTTCAGATTACTTAAGTCATGTTGTTGTTGTTGCTAGGTCCTACTGAGTCCAGTCCAACTCAAAGTGACCCTATGTACAACAAAACACTCCCTGACACTGTGCCATGCCCAGCACTGTCAGTGCTTCTCTGCTATTCACAGGGTTTTCAATGGTTGATTGTTTTGGAAATGGGCTGCTGAGTCCTTCTCCCAAGCCTACAGCTCTTGGTATTCCTAGGCAGTCTCCCATCCATGCACTAACCAGGCTTGACCCTGCTTACCTTCTGAGGTCAGATAGGATGAAATGCCAGGACAGTATGTCTGAAGAACCCAAGTCATTGTTGTTGTTAGGTGCCATGGAGTCAGTGTCTGACTCATGGCAACCCTATGAACAACAGATGAAACACTATTGTTGTGCTTCTCTGCTATTCATAGGGTTTCCAATGGCTGATTGTCTTTTTGGGGGGGAGGAGGAGTGGATTTCCAGGTCCTTCTCCCAAGCACACAGCACCTGAACTTCCCAGGCAGTCTCCCATCCAAGTACTAACCAGGCCTAACCCTGCTTAGCTTCCGAGATCTGATGGGATTGTTTTCCACAGTGGTACAGCTGCAAGCCTAAGTCATTAGGCACCCAGAGATGTGGTGCATAAGTAGATGCAACAGAGCTCGCTACCAGCTCTGAACTA
Source organism: Pedetes capensis (assembly GCA_007922755.1). Lineage (NCBI taxonomy): Eukaryota > Metazoa > Chordata > Mammalia > Rodentia > Pedetidae > Pedetes > Pedetes capensis. Next base: position 44,047 of record VMDO01008432.1, read on the forward strand.
GAGAAGGTGATTCTTCAAAGCCCTTTTGGGGACAACTAATGTGAATGGAACAGATGCTATCATCTTTGAAATGTTTCCTAACTCTCAGAGACCTATGAGAATAAAATACATCTGAAAAACAAATTCATAGCCAGGATGAAATCAGAAATGGGAGTCGAATCCATCTCATGCTTCTAGGATTTTGAAAACTTAGCATTAGCAAGGCAGCTGTACCAACTCCTCAACAGAAAAAAAAAAACACATAATATTAGATACAAAAGGAAAGGAAAAAAATTTAAAAGGCAAGAGGGTAAAGGGGAAGAATAAGAGCAAGTAAACAATATAATCATGTGAAAATGCCTTTATGAAACCCATTATATTGTAGACTAATTAAAAATAAAATTAAAAAAAGAAAGCAAAAAAATTAAAATTGCCTTTGCTTGTCTTTACCTGTCATTCTGGCTGTCGCTCGAACACCTGCCTAATTCTCAAAGAAGGGCCTTTGAACTGTTTTACTGTGCACTTAGTTTATTCTGTATCTTTTATTAGGCTTTGCAAAAATGTATCACTAAAGGGAAAATAGGTGGAGGAAGTAAGTCATTGAGGAGGGAAAGAAATGCATGATGCCTCATTGTGATGTTTAATCTTGATTGTCAACTTGATTGAATTGGCAGATGCCTAGGAGATTACTAAAGCACATCTCCAGTTATGTCTACAAGGATAGTTTGTGAGGGCTCTGACCTAATAAATGGTTTAGTCCATTGATGGATTCAAAATCTGAATAGACTATTGAGGGGGTGGAACAGTGGAAGGTGTGGCCTGGTTGGAAGAAGTCAGTCATTAGGGGGCTGCCTTTGAAGGGTATGTCTTGGTCCTAGTCCCTTCCTGTTACTTTTCTTTGCTTCCTGGCTGCTGTGAGGTGAGCAGCTTTCCTCTGCAATGCTCCATGCTGTTCCTGCCTTGCCACAGATCTAAAAGCAATGGAGCCAGCTGACCATAGATTGAATGTATAAAGCAAAATAAATCTTTCCTACTTTATTTTGTTTCTCTCAGGTATGTGTCATAGCCACAGAAAATTTGACCAACACACTCATGCAGAGCTAACCTGCATTTAAATAAGACAAGTTCGGCAAGTAGCCACAGTTACCCATTCTGGGAACCCCCAAGGAATGAAAATCCTCTATTCTGTTGCACTGGATGCTCCACTACTATAACTATTGCCTCCTATTCATCCAACATGGCAGGGAAGGGCACACTAGTGAAATATGGTTATGAGGCTGTTTTGTTTTGTTTTCTGATCCATTTTGTATCTTGAAGGCTATTGTAATACACAGTGAACTAAACTGAGCATGATTTCACCAAACAATTAGCCAAACAAACAACTTAGCAGTCCCTTTCTCATCAGTAATATGCCCTCCCTTCACTTGTCAAAGAATTATTTAAGGAACTGGATTGCCTAGATGGGTCAGTTGTTTTAGGAATAGACTGCCTTCAAACTTGTATTCAGAAATACTTGTTAAAGATTGTGTTTTTTTATTCTATGAGATATAAAATATAAAATACCAGGAGTCAGTTGTTGAGGGCTCTTGTCCTGCTTGATACTGAAGATCTGTGTAACTTCTTCACATGTCAGTGTCTTCATATGATAAATGGACCGAGCAGTGAGCCTGGTGCTCCAAGGTTCCTGTGGACATAACCTCTGCTGCTCCGATTCTACTAGTGTTGCACAAAAACGCATCTGGAAATTCCTCTCACATACATCTTACACCTTCACAGAGAATTTTAAGAGATCTGAGGCCTTCTCATGATAAAATCAGTTCTTAACAGGACTTTTGTTGTTTGGTGCCATCGAATCATTTCCCAACCCTCACAGAGTTTTCAATGGCTGATTGTTTCGGGATTGCCTCAAGAGTGGATTGCCACGTCCTTCTCCCATTTCTTAACAGGACAGGAATCAGTAAATGGCTTCCTTGATCAGCTTGATCTAATTCAGCCTGGACATTGGGTGGGGTGGGAATGGGTAGAAAACCTCAGAATCTCTAGTTCAAGAAAACTTTCTCATCTTACAAATTCTATAATATATTTTCAAAATAAAAACTCTTCTCAGGAAATTTCCTTTAAAGTGTTCCACAAGGAAGAACAGAAAGTTGGCATTTGGGGACTTTGACAAAGGATACTATAGAAAACACCAGGCTTGAAAAAATGTGGAGTCAAGACTCACATGCATCACAGAGATGTAAGTTGCTTGGGCTGGGCTGGGGCTGTGGTGACAGCAAACTAATCATCATAGTCATGTTTGAGCTGCTTTATCTCATTCATCCTTGCCAATCAATAAATAATCCTAGTAGGGAGTTATTGATATTATTTCTATTTACAGTCTATGAAGTCAAGACTCACAGTAAGTGTCAGATCCAGGGCTTAAACTCAAGTGTGTCTGGACCAAAAGCCATGATATGCTCCTCCATCATCCTTCAGGACACCTTAATCAACCAGGAAGTTTGGGGTATGCTTTTGGAGATACAGGTCCAAAGTGGTCAGACTACACATATCCTCAAAAAGTCTCTTCCAGTCACATTGGGTGCCAGTCCAATGGCCCAAGGTGACTAGGTCGTGCTGAGGTCGTCAGCAGAAGTTGAGTTTAAGGAGAAAAAGAAGACCAAAACCAAAGAGCATGTCTTTCAGATTAATTCAAAACCCTGGGACCTCCCCTGCACCCCAATTCAGGTCAGTTGGGAAGCAGTGTGAAATTGAGCACACACAAAAATGTTTAAAGGAAACATTAGGAAAACAAAAACTCTAAAGGAGCTGAAGCAGAAGCACCTAATCTCATGTCATCAGACACTTCCATATATTCTTAGCCCTCATCTTCATCAGAGCCATCTCTTAATTGCACTGGGAGAAAAAAGATCTGCCTGCTCTGCCTCACCAGAATACTATGAATGGAAATGGAAATGTGTGAAATGTGTTTAAATTTCGTTGAAATTGGTTAAATGAATCCAGGGTGCTCTTTTTATGTATTATTACAAATTATCGCTGGTATCATAAGTAGCAGGTATTCAAAACAGCTCTACTCTCTCTCCAAGCAGAGACTTATTTCACCCCCCCCCAACAGTTTTGATGTAAGCCATTCTTCCATTTGTACAAAAAGAAAGAAAAGAAAAACATCTACCTACAAAACTATTTGCTTGGAATTATATTTGAAATGACACACCTCTAGAAGTTCCCACTCCATAACATACTTTTAAGTTCTTTTAACCCTCAGCATATTCTCATTTTTTTCCCTTGGTGTGTGTGTGGGGGTGCACACTTGCACATGTGTTTTGCAATCAGACTCTCCTAGGACTGAGATAGGATGAATAGATGCATCCTCAGGGAAAATGTTAAATCAGTGACATGAAGGTGACTTAAAGGTCTTGAGGTTCATCCAATATTATTACTCTTAAAACATAGTCCTGATTTCTAAAAAAGTAGAGCCAGCTGAAATTCACATCCTTAAATTAAAAACTAAAATAAAAAAGGATATTGTATTTACAACTCCCATGTTAAAATAACTCAGAAGGAGAAATACATTTCCAGAGAGATTTTTTTTTTTTCCCCAGACTTATTGCATAGGCGACTTCAGTGCTTTTCTGCAAAGCTCTATGCAGGATGCTTTTTAACTCAATTTAGTTTCCACTTTAAATTCTGTTTCTTGGGACAAGAAAGGTGTTTTTTTGTTTTTTTTTTGTTTTTTTGTTTTTTTAGAGTGAAGACAGGTAATAGCCTCCTGGATAGTCTGAAGCTTATGAGAGTCTTACTTTTGCCTTTCATCTCTCCATAAAACTATACACTCTCTTGATTACTCCAAATTACAATGTTTGCTGCTACTCTCTTTAATCAGATTTGAGCAATTCTATTCAGTTAAAAAAAATCAAATAGCATTTCCCTTTCATAAGGTTTTGCTCTTCATAGGAGGAGTGAATTCTGTTATCCTTCATTGCTCTCCATGAGAGATTTTTCTTTTAATGTTTTGAAGCCATGATTGTTGTGTATCAAGAGGCTCAGCCGTGGCCCCGTGGTGGTGGATTGGATTACTTTGCTGATTTCTTACCTGCAGTGTAAGACTCCCATGTAGATTAGGACATGGTTTAAGAGGAATTATCTCCTTTTTTTAATAGATCACATACTGAGTCTGAAGCTCCAAATTCAACAGAAAATCAAGCTAATTGTTCATTTCTTTCAGGATATCCCTGAAGGATAATTGACCTCTGCAGAGCAACTTCTTAGTAGGAAACTAAATAATTAACTTGAAGGAAATACATTTCTTGTTCATGATTCTAGTTGTAAGGGGTTTTTTTGTATGTGTGATGAGATCATAACCCTGAATGCATTTTATACAAAAGATAAATGCACCTTTTCTCCCAACCTGCTTCGAGCTCATTATTTTAAACAAAGTACACATCCAAATGACTGTTATAGATAAAATCTTTACTTTTCAAGTTATTAAAATGAAATATTCTCAAAATCACCTCTCTCCTCATTCAGTTCTTTGCCCATTGAGCTTATCCTTACACTAAAAGAACTGGAAAGACACAATATAGACAGTTTTATAAGATGATAGGGGTTTAGCTTAGTTGGTAGAGTGCTGCTCTGTGTTCTCTGAAGCCCTGGGTTCAATCCCCAGCCCCACACAGAAGGATGTGACAGTCCAGTCCCAAGCCTGACACAACTTGAAGGCACCTAACAACAACAACATAGGATGATAAGTTTGGATTTTTTTCCTCACTTGACACATTCCTTCTATATGGTTTTAATACACTATGCATAGCAGCCTATGCTGTAAATTTTCAGAAGTAATAATGATTCATACTACTCAAACAAGAGAGAAAAAGGATGGTAATGTCAAACTCTTAATTTAGTAAGAGCCCAGATCAACAGAGCCAAAGAGGTAGTTATACTTCTAATTATGTTTAAAGCATCTCCACCCCAAGCATTATAATATATTGTTACTGTTGTTGTTAAGTGCTCTCAAGTCTGGTCCAACTCATAGTGATCAACTCATAGTGTACAACAGAACAAAACATTCCCAGATTCTGTTCCAGGCACACAATATTATATAGTTTTCTTAAAATATGAATAAACCAAAAGTGAATGTACTATAGGATCCCAATACAGTAAAAATTACTCTTAAATTTCAGAGGCTATGACATTTCCTAGAATCAATTCCAATTTAGATCAATTCAGTGGTTGTTTTTAATTTTAATAATTATAACCTCCAAAACGGGCTCTGCCATGAAATATTTCAAAGTGCTAGAGAAAAATGGAATAATGCTCCCCAGCATGGCCTGAAACATGGGAAATCTCCTCTTGTAGAGGACAGCTCTGCTAGCTCACTGCATATCCCTAACCACCCCCAAAGTCTCTAATTTGTAAATTGCTGAATCAGTTTGTGCACATTTGGAAAATTACTGCTTTCCTGCAATTTTCTGTAAGCTATTGCTAAATTGTTCTGTTGAATGTTGGTGAAAAATTATATTTTTAAACCACCTCTGAATCCTAAAAGCCCATGGCACAGTATTCTGTTTATGTGAGCAATTTAACTTTATTAAGCAGCATGACCTAGACTAAGTGAGCCAAGATAAGCTTGGTGCAGTGTGTGCCCCAGAATCATCAGCCGGAGAAGCTCATCAATGTCCATCCAGATTTCTGAGAGCTGAATGGACACCTGGCAGGGAGGGAGCTTTCTCTTCTCGCTGCTTCCAGGGTACCTGACTCTCCAATATTGCCCCGGTTGTTATTGGAGGGATTTTTCCAGACACGGGAAAGTAACAGTTTCCAGAAAGCATTTATTTCTGATCTTGTCTATTTTCAACTTTTTGCCAGATCCTCAATTATAGAGTTTGCTTTGTTCAACTTGGGCAATAAGTTAACCAGATTCTCCCAAAGAGTTTGAGTCTTTTATTCTGAAGGCAAAGTTTGTTCATTCACTGGATAAATGGAACTAGGTAATACATTATACTTCCAAAAGTGAGAAAGATTAGACACATATAAAGTTATTTGCTGACATACAAAGTAACATTAGAGATGATTATTGAGATCTGCTGTTCTGTGTGTCCTCTTCACCCTGACTGGAAGTTTTAGAAAGGACTGATTAAAAGGAAACTTGCAGAAATACAATGAATCCTCATGTAACATGCTCTGGTGTTTCACTAAGAGAAGTAATAGTTTTGGCCATTAGTTTGTTCCACTATAAATCTTTAGACACTCAGCCTTCTCGAAGGTTGTTGTACGAATCTACACACACCATTCTGGAAACTAAATTAGCCTGCATTTACTGGGAAGTTGAATGCAGCCAGACTAATGGCAGTGCAAGTGTAATTGGTTCCCAACATGTGTCACTGTGTGTACTTCTCAAGCCCTAGAAAAGATGCATTATGGGACTAATTTTTAAATGTTAATGGATATTGGACATGTGCCAGACACCCAGCTGTGCACAAAACACTGAGATGGTAAATAGCTCTTGATCTGTTTAGAAACAAATGATGATGGTTTTTAGAATTCCACAGGACTGACGACGTGGCAACCAGCTCAGACTCAGAAACTGACCCCATTAACAGCATTGAAGGGAAGCATTCTGATTTTTGCCATCAAAATTAAGGAGCAGGGACATTGTGTTAAAGCTTAAATTATTTTGATTAATATTAAGGAATGTCTAGTTCCTCACACCTATTAACCTTACCTGTTTTAGCACGGCTCTCTGACAAGTGTTTTTGGTTTGTTTGTCTGTTTTCCATGGGATCAGGTCAAAATGAGAATGTCTTCATCAATTACCTTGGGTGTAAAAGCTGCATTCAGGATGACCTACTCACCTGTGCTTGCAAAGAGAACCTTGCTCTCCCACCATGCACCAGCCACAGGGCTAACAGAATGGCAACAGGTTCCCTTTCACTTGATCTGCTGTTCCTATCATTTTAATTAAAAGTCAACGAATGGAGATTTTCTGTAAATTCTTCCTCCAAAAGGTCTTACTAATTATGTGCACTTGGCCAGCTAAGCCTACTAAGAATGGCTTTGTGTGTCAGTATGTGTGTGTGTGTGTGTGTGTGTGTGTGTGTGTGTGTGAGAGAGAGAGAGATAAGCTGCTTTTGATTAAAATACCATTAGGGGGAAATGTCATCGTTCAGCATAAACAGAGGAGAGAAGTAGAGGCATGTCACTACAGCCTACTGTTTCTCTGGAAAGAGATGCAACAGGGTGGTACATTCAGCATCTAAAATGCCATCCGAGGCTATCAGCATGGTTTAAATATTTCATCAGCCAAGGAGAATATGAACATGAGCCGAGCTGGTCTGACATTGTGTCTGGAGCTGTGTAAGAGGCGCTTGGGGAGATCAGCTTGTTGGCAGTTCACCCACTAGCAATTTGTGTAGGGCAAAAGCAAGAGAAAATGACAAGAGAAGCAAAGTGTTTCTGTTTGAATCTAGCTATCAGAAAAGTAAGAAATTTGGGCTTTTGAAGACTTTGAGTAATGACATTAACCTTTTGGGAAAAGTAGTGAGAAATTTCAGGGAGTGACCTCACTTTCGAAAACTTTGCAGAGGAACCTTCTAAGAAGTCAGCGCTCCTTTTTATGGCTTGTTTTGCACTCCTTAGCAGTAAGAGGATGCAAGCTGTGGTCCTGGGCTCCTTTCTTCAAAGGGAGTTTGGACCAAAAGACTTTGTGGTACAAATACATGAATTCAAATTCTGGCTCTACCAGTTATCAAAAACAGTATAATGTGAGATATTACAGTGTCTCGAAACTCTATTTCTTTTACTCTAAATAGAGTTATGACCAAGGTATGTAAAAGTACCTGTAAAAGCTGATTCTCAACAGCAATGCATAAGCTGTCTTTTATGTTATGTAAGAAATTGTTGTTAAGTGATATTGAGTCAGATCCAACTCACAGCAACCCTATGTACAATAGAAGGAAACACTCCTTGACACTGTGCCATGCCCAGCATTATTGTCAGTTCTTGTCTGCTTGTTGTTGTTGTTAGGTGCCATCAAGTCATGTCTGACTCATAGCAACCCTCATGGGGTTTTCAATGGCAGATTGTTTCGAGATTGCCTTGGGAGTGGATTGCCACATCCTTCTCCCATTTTTGTGGTGCTGGGAATCGAACTCGGGACCTCAGAGACTGCAGAGCGGCGCTCTACCAACTGAGCTAAATCCCAGCTCTCTTGTCTGCTAGTCATAGGATTTTCAATGGCAGATTGGTTCAGGAGTGGATTGCTAGGTCCTTCTCCCTATTGCTAGGTCCTTCTCCCTAGCCTGCAGCACCAGGTATTCCCAAGCAGTCTTCCGTCCAAGGAGTAACCAGGCTGACCCTGCTTAGCTTCTGAGATCAGGTCGGATCAGATGCCCAGGTGCTACAACTGCAGACCTTATATCAAGAGATAATACAAATTTGAAGTTCTTAATATTTTATTTCTTTTAAATTATAAGAATATATTGATGCAAAGAGTATCATCTTTTATGTTTCTTATCATTTTTTTTCTTTTGCTTTTGTTTTGTTTTATTTGAGACAGAGTTTCTCTAAATTGTCCAGGCTGCCTCTGGCCTTGAACCTGCAACCTTCCTGCTACAGCTTCCCAAGTAGCAGGGAAAACAGGCATGTTCCATGGCACCTTCTTTTTTGATCGAAGTTCTTGGGAAGATAAAGAGTGATTGAGTTGTGGGTCTCCACCAGATCTTTCACTATTGAAACGTCTCATGGTTGCATTTCTAGGAGGAAGAACTTTGGACAAAGGGCACAGAAAGCATGAAAAGAGATAGAAATTCTCTTTCAGCAAACTCTGCCCAAATAACAAGGACTGAATGTTTGATTTCCTTACTTACTAAAACAGTGATTTAAAAGACTCAGAGTCTAAAATGGACTTTCTCTTTTCATTTAAGCTGAGGCTATAATTTGGGGTGTCCCATGATCTAGTCCAAAAAGCCAACCATTCCATTTTATTTTCAAACCATAGATTTGGATATTACTTATCAAGGAGATTTATTTAGATACACTTCACATATCACAAAATCCATCTACTTAAAGTAGACACGTCAATGGCTTTTGGTATATTCACAGATATGTACGATGATCAGCACTATTTTAGGATTATTCATCATCTTAAAAAAAGTCCATATGCCCTTTAGCTGTCATTCTTCTGTCCCTAGTCTCTTCTCTAAGCCCTAAGGAATCATTAATCTACATTTTATCTTATGTATTTTCCTATTTTCTATTTTCATATGAACAGAATTGTACAATATATACTCCCTTGTGATTGATTCCTCTTACCACAGTGTTTTCAAGGTTCATACATGTTGTAGCATGTATTAATGCTTTAGTTACTTTTTATAGCCAAATAATATTCCATTCATTTTGTTTATCTTATCAGCAATTGATGGACATTTAGACTGCTTCCCACTTTTGTCTATTATGAATAATGCTGCTGTAATCATTTATATACAAGTTTCTTTATGAACATGTTTTCATTTCTTTTGTACATACACCAGAGTTGCTGGATATATGGTAATTGTATGTTTAAGTGTTGGAGGAACTACCAGACTGTTGTCCAAAGTGGCTGCACCATTCACATTCTTCCCAGCAGTATATAAACATTCTGAATTCTCTACCTCCTTGCCAGCATTTGTTTTCTGACTTTTTTACTCCACCCATCCTAACAAGTGCATGATATCTTCACAGATTTGATTTGCATTTCTCTGATAATTGATGATGCTGAGCATCTTTTCATGCACTTATTGACCATGCATATATCTTAACCCTAATCATTATTACATCTACAGCCAAACCACCCTGGCAAAGCAGTATTAGGCCTGGTTAGTCCTTGGATGGGAGACCTCCTGAGAATCCTGGATGCTTGTAGGCTTGGGAGAAAGATCTGGCCGCCCCCTTCTGAATCAATCAGCCATCAAAAACCCTATAACTAGCAGAGAAACACTGAAAATAGTGCCAGGCATGGCACAGTGTCAGAGAGTTTTTCATTCTGTTGTATGTAGGGTCGCTATGAGTTAGACTCAGTCAACGGCATCTAACAACAATAACTAGTATTATAAGATGAAATCTAAATGAGCAGATTTTAGAATTAAATAATGAACTACATATAGGTAAATAGCCACAAAACAAATTTATCAATACCATTCGGAAGTCCTAAACACTTAGCTGCAAGCAGAATAGATGGATACAGGAAGAAACTGGTGTGAAGACAACAGTGCAGCACACACCTCAACCAAACTCACTCTGGGCGCTTCCAGTCAGAAAGGCTTTAATGGCAAATAGATAAGTTTCTTTTCTCATCTCTTATAAACGCACAATATCATATCTATTTGGGACCTGAGGCAACATATCATATTATACACAAGGAAATTGAGGCCCAAGGAAATAAAGTCACTTGCTTTAACCATTTAGTGCAGAACCCATGTCTTCTGACTCTGGTCTATTAAACCCCATCAACCCTCCTGCCCCTACCCAAGTGCTCTAACCATTTGTCCTTTCTCAAAAGCATCTTGGAACCCTGTAGTCTACCAAATGTGACAATAGGCCCCATGTGATCTTCCTGCATTTGCCTGCTGACTAAAACAGCTCAGTGATGGCTTTGTGTACCTAGGTAGGTATCTTCATTTAGAAGTGCTATGTTTAGAAAGAAGCCAGGAATCAAGAATGATACATTTGAAAATTAATTTCAAATAAATTTGCATAGAATCATAGAAATATGGATTTGAATGGCTCACTTTAGACCATCTGCAAACTTTCCTCTGAAAGCAGACAGCCCTGATACTCTCTCTGGCAGATGGCCACCTGGCCTTATTTTGTCCACATTCTTTATCAAGAGTGAGTTACTTTTGGATATAGTAAAGCTCTAGTTGTTGGAAAGCTCTTTCTTATACTGATCAAGATCTTCTTTCCTCACCCTCCCAATTCATAGTCCTGTTTTATGGAGCAACAGCCAATAGAAATGCAAGTTTCTTTCTCTTTTAGAATTCAGAATTTCAGTCTGAATTTGCAACCATCAAATTCCATGTTCCCTTTCCCAAGGTCTCTCTTGTTTTAATTGGCATAATCTTAAAAGTCCTTAGATATTCTTTATATTTGTCTATCTCCCTCTTTCTTATTTTTCTTGCCAGAATGCAAACTCCATCAGGGCAGAGACTTAGTCTACCTTATTTAATGTTCCACCACTGTATTCCCAGCACCTCAAAAAAGGACTGGCACTTACAGTACAAGAGGTATTTGTTGAATAAATATATGTTGAATGATTGAATCTCAGTTGCCTTCCAAGGGACTTGCAATAATTTGTGATGTCTTATATTCAGAATTGTATAACATGCTCCAGAGGAGGTTTGATTAGTGTCAAATACAATAAGATCATTTTCTCCCTCTGTAGAAACTTAGAAAAATAATTTAATCTCCTAATAGTTCTCTATATACAACTCTATAAACTAGGACTTAGGTGCTTCCTTGCTTAGGATGGCAATAATGAACTCACTGCCAGAGAATTTTATTTAAATAAGTGCACATTGGTAATAACCAGTCTCATAATTCTTCATAGTCCATATTGCCAACTGCTTGTCTGCTTTCCCAACCATACTGTGGTAATACAAATTAAAGTAAATGCCCATCTGGCTTAAAGAATTTTAAAATATCTAAAGGTGTCAAGATATCTAGGTGAACAACTTGGGATCTAGGTCGATGGACATCTCTAATGTGTCTCTGAATATTCTGAAAAAGGTTTATATGAGAAAGAGAAAGCAACTCCAGTATTTTATAATTTCATTAAGGTTTCACCTCCACTAGAATAAAAGCAGTGGGTAACCATATAATATTTTTAAAGTTGTAATCCTTCTGATTTATAATTCCCTGTTAGTGAATTGTTTTTTCTCTTTAAATCTCAATGATCTCTTAGAATGAGTTATGATGATGGGATCTTCAAGGAGAATGTAGAACGTAGGAAAAGTCCCAATCAACTAAGAAGAAGTAAAATAATAGCACAACCTTGCCAGCTCTGAGGAATGGCAGATAGAAAAGAAGCACAAGTAAAGGACAGACATATGCACCAAGATATGTATATAATTCTTCTCCCCTTGTCCTGTTACATCATGGGGTCATATCCTAACAGGGGCATAATTAAAAACTTACAGTTTTAAGGGAACCCTGGAGCACTAGGACAAGGGCTGACACTCTCTTTTCCAGGCCACAGTTCCCTGGAATATCCCTGGCCCTTGGGATGAAGCCAAGTTCCTATGTGTCAGAGCAAGGGCATGGGGGCAGCCCAGAGAAAGACTGGATGGGTGAACCAGAGGCTGAAATGAGGTTGTGGAAATCAGAAGACACAGATGCCTGGCTAACTTGTAAGTCTAAGAATCCAGGAGAGAGGAGCTTCACAAAGAAGATTCAGATCAGTTCCAGACCCTGCATTTTCCAAGCACAGCTGGGTATAGTTTGAATGAGTACCTTTGGGGCCTCACTGCTCATCTGTAAAGTATGGTGGATGAGAAAAAAACATGTCAGAAGAGGTGGGAAAAACAGACCTGTCACTTCAACTGTCATTGTTGAGCAAGAGAGTTAAATCGTGAGGGTTTCCCCAACTTGTCTGTGTTTCTTTACCTACAGTGCAACATTCTGCTCAGCATCTTGGTGCTTAGGTCTCTCTACCACGTCAAGATGATTGACCTAATATCCTGAAATAAAGAGATCATAGGTGTCAACTGGGTGGGAGGGAGTGAAGCATTCTAAGACAAAAGGAGTGCAAGGTTACATTAGGGCTTGATGTTCAACAGAAAGAGAAATGTAGGTGAAAGATTCCTATAGTGCTTCTTCAGGAGCACCCCATTTCTTGCCATTTCCTACCTCTCAAGTGGGGATCCCAGAACTCCTCTGTTTATAGAGGCCACATTGTATAGTTTGGTCTTTGGTTTGTGGTTATAATTTTGGATGGAAAAGCACTAAGCTTTTCTGACTAAATAGTTTTCATCATTTTCTCCAGTATTTACAAGATTGTGCCAGCTGATACTGAATAAACAGACAGAGGACTGAGTGTCTAAGAGAAAAGTACATATTGTAACTGTTTGTTTTAGAAAAATAATTTCTTCGATCAGTTCATTTCCATTAATTTTATCAATTCACTTAAGCTTCCTAATCCAAATAATATGCTGCATATTGATGCAGAAATGGAAGGATATTTTAGATCCCTTCTTGTCTTTCATATTCCTGCACTTAAAGCCCAGGCAAGGCCAGCTCTCAGTTTTGGACTCCCAGGTCTATTGTGTTATTGAGCTCTATGGAAAGAGATGTTCATCCCTTCGAGCTGTCTGTAGTCATTATGTGATGTAATGTCTCACCCAGGTTGAAACAATATGTTTCATGGGGGTTGCTAACAGTAAAATAAGTTAAGCTTTCCTGAGTGCTGCAAGAATTGGTGATTATTCCCAATATTTTAAAAAGTAGAAGGTAAATTCAGAAAATGTAAGATTCAGTTTCTTGACATATTGATACCCAAAGAAGGTTTCATAGATATACTAATTTTAAGAAATCCATCTTTGGAAATTTTTTATTTACAGAACTCATTGCTGCCTCCTTTTAATGTAATGAGATTTCATAATGAAGTCCAAATACAATCTGGTAGAGGAAGAGGGCATGTAACACTGATTCTAATAAGCCTTACTAAAATCAATAATGTTGTTAGTTTCCCTGAAACCAGCCTGCATTGGCTCACAGAACCATGTTCTGCCTAAAGCACAATATTAGTGGTTTATGTTTTATTGGGCAAATTTCTTCCACGGGGAAAAAGATAGAAACTTAAAGAAATTAAGAAAGGTTATTAAATGTGTCTTTAGGCTTCAAATGACCACAAATTTGTTTGCTTCTCTCTTTTAATCAGTTCTTGGTTTCTGTGGAAATAGCTTGATGACATCCTTGTTACTGCTCATTTCTCAGTGCCTATTTCCTTATTGTCCTTATTACTATCTCCTCTCCTGTTTTCAAGGTGTCACATGAGTAGGGAGCTACTTTTAGGGATGCATCAAGGAGGGCAAAAAGAGAGCTCTATACCTAAAAATCATTGCTGACTACTGAGACCTCAGCAAGACAGATGTTCTTTCACATTAAGGCATTGCCTGGCTAAAATGCAAATACTCATCATAGAGTTGTTGTTGTTAGGTGCCATGGAGTCAGGTCTGACTCATAGTGACCCTATGTACAACAGAATAAAAGAGGCATTATATCTGACAGTGCTTGCAGCCATAGCCCTGTGGCATCCAATTCCATCAGATCTCAGAAGCTAAGCAGGGTCGGGCCCAGTTAGTACTTGGATGGAAGACTGCCTAGAAACACCAGATACTGTAGGCCTGGGAAAAGGACCCAGCAACCCACTTCCAAAAAACTATCAGTCATTGAAAACCCTATGAATAGCAGAGAAGTACTGACAAAGTGTTTCTCCTGTTATACATAGGGTGACTGTGAGTTGGATACCAACTCGACGGCACCTAACAACAACAACAACAACAACCATAACAACATATCTGACAGTGTTTCTCTGCTGTCTGTAGAGTTTTCAATGGCTGATTGTCTTGGGAATGGGCTGCTGGGTCCTTCTCCCATTTTTGTGGTACTGGAGATTGAACCCAGGCCCTCAGAGTATACAGAGCAAGCGCTCTACCAACTGAGCTAAATTCCACCCCTCATGGTGGAGTTAGTGGGGGTTAAAATGCAAAGGAAAGTGTTGATTATGGGAAGCAGAAGGAGAGCTGTGGAGGCTGATGTATTGCTTCAGAACAGCTTGGCAGAGGCTCCCAAACCTTCAGGGGAGGTCTGCAGGCAGCTCAGTGGTAGCAGAGGAGTGTCTAGAGGGAGGACAAAGGGAAAAGGGGTGAGAATTCTATTAATCTTAATAACAATAATATCAAGTGTTTTCCTATCTGTCAAGCAGTGTTCTGGTATTTTTCATCTAACTGGCCAAAGCCCTATGGGGTAGATGCTGTCATTAGCCTCACTTGACAAAGGATGCATCAAAGACCAGAGTCATAATTTTGGCTAAGATCAACCCTAGTGTACAATCCTCTGGACTCTATCTCTGGCTTTCCTTTCTTTATGTAATATCTTACCTAGATTGCTCATCTACTCTTCTGGTGTTAATAGTCTTCCCTATATTACTGACTTCCATATCTATACCTCTATTCCTAATACAGGCCTGCAGCCATAGTCCTGTGGTATCTGATCCCGTCAGATCCCAGAAGCTAAGCAGGGTCGGGCCTGGTTAGTACCTGGATGGGAGACCGCCTGGGAACACCAGATGCTGCAGGCTTGTGAGAAGGACCTGGCAACCCCCTCCCAAAAATCAATCTGCCATTGAAAACCCTATTAACAGCAGAGAAGCACTGACAGTAGTGTTTCCCCTATTCTACAGAGGCTCGCTATGAGTCGGATACCGACTCAATGGCACCTAACAACAACAACATTCCTAATACGAGCCTCACAAGTTCTGTAGAAAGAAGAAACAACAGAGAACTCTTGCTAGCAAGTCCACAAAGCCTGTACCCCTGATAAGAGTTATAGGCAAATGTAACTCAAGTTTATATAACAGCAATACTAAATAAGTCATAAAGTGGAATGTGTAGCTTGTGGGACTCTGTGTCCCACACATATTAGCTGATTCTTTGTCTGGATAGATCCCTCAAACTTTGTATCTCACTTAAATCTTCTTAAATAAAGACTATCCTCTTTTGCCCTTCAAGGCTGACTCTCTGAATCACTGTTCTACTGCATAGAGTTCCTAGTCCTACGCCCTTGCCCCAAATTTTCCCGGCCTTAGGGATGCCTCTGAGGCCTATGGAGTTCCAATTCTACCAGGTGGTATAGCTGCAGAAATCCTATGTGGATGAAATTTGGTTAGAGCCTCTGTATCAGAATTATGATTCTGTTCTCCTAAATCCAGTGTATCTTCCAAGGAATAGTCACATCTTATATCTACCTCACCCAACCCCCCACATATAGTTTATTTATTTGATGAATATATAGCACCTTAAAATGGGCCGGGGTTTAGCTCAGTTGGTAGAGTGCCACCCTGCACTCTCTAAGGACCCAGGTTTGATCCTCAGCAAAGCAAAAATGGAGAAGGACGTGGCAGTCTACTCTCAAAGCAATCCAGAAATAATCAGCCATTGAAAACCCTGTAGGGGTCTCTAGGAGTTGGACCTGACTCAGTGGCACTTAACAACAATAAAATTGGTAACCAACATTTTACATGTACTTAACATGTTTATCCAAGTACCTTGCAAACATCTTGTCAAAAACCCCAATGTCTTATGTATTTCAGAATAGCTGAAGGTAGTACCGGCAGAAAGGTTCAAGAAATAAGAATTACTTGGTGGATTGATTACAGAGTAGGGCCAGGATCCTGAAATGACAGAATGAGTCCACTGGTTATGATTTCCTCCATCTATGCTGATGTTGTGCAGAGTTAAACAGATTAGAAAAGCTATCTGGGTCCTGGACATTGTCCTGAACCAGAGCAGTTGAGTCTGTTTCAAATTCAATTAAATTGAGCACAGGGAAATGCCAGAGACAAAACAAAGCCAAGTAGCCTAAGGAGCTCCGCTTTAATTTCATTTTTAAGTCTAAAATCAAATCAACTGTTGTTCATTGTGTGCCTACTATGTATAGAAAGGTATCCACAACAAACAGATATCCAAGAAGGCTCCCTTCTCTCAATCAAACACCTCTCAGAACAGAGCACTGGACTTCAAAGAGCAGGCACCATGTTCCATGTATGCATCAAAATCCTAGAACAAAGTATTTAAACTCTCTGAGTCCCCAGGGTTTTTTTGTTTTGTTTGTTTGTTTTCTTTCAGAGTTGAACCTAAGAGACAGGAGCAACAGGAAACATCTTGCTTCCATGTGAGCCTGAGAATTAAGCCAACACTGGAACTCAGAGGTGAGACAGTTCAATGTGATACACCACATTTACTTAGTCTTCACTTCTTCAGAACCCTAAGCTAGACAGAGCCTGTGTTGTGGACAATGTGACGATAACTCCTGGATCTGTGGCAGCTAACTCATGACCATAAAGACACAAGCAGAGGATGACCCCAGTGCACTGGGGCGATGATGAGTGTTCAGTCCTGAGAACATCATTATTTCCTGGAGCCACCTTGCACTGAAGCTTCTTATTGTGTGAGATAAGGGTTTTCTTTGTATTTAAGGCAGTTCAATCTGCCTAATCCCTGCCTTAATATTTTCCACCAAAGAGTAGAAAAACAAAACTTCTATCTAGAATATTTCTCCTTTCTTGCCTTTACTTAACAAAGAATCTATGAATATATAGAAAGAATTTTTAAATGGAAAGTCATAATAAATATATATTTCTCGGAGGGTGATGTGAGCATCTGTGAGATAAATGTACAAAAACTTTTCGGAAGTATTGACAATTTCCGTTACTACCTTTGTGCTCATACTTCCCGCTTCCCTTCCTTCTCTGACTTCCCAGAAAGGATCCTCCCCTCTGGTCTGCCTGTCTTCAGTTCCTGTGTCAGTAAGTCCCCTCTGGAGCCAGGACAGCAGGGGTAGAAAGCTAAATGCTATCAGTTACATGCACGAAAAGAGGAACAAGTGGATTAGCTGCTACACTCATAAATTTGGAACTCTGTAGCTATTCACCCTGTTTATGTAACAGATGCTAAAAAGAAAAGGAGATGTCAGCTTGGGAAGTAGAAACCCATACTAACCAACTCTGAACTGAGAACTCTAATGAAAGCCAAAAATAACAAAGTCCTCTTCTCTGTGACAAGAAAGGGGTATTAAAAATTCAGACAACCTGAAATGATCCATTCAAAATGGCATAAATCTTCTTTCAAAATTTTTCATATTCTGGAATGCAACTTTTTCTACATTCACCTGTGTATGGTTGTAATGGAAAGCAAAATGGACACTATCCATCAACCAGTGATGAAAAAGAAAATCAATAACATTGTGACTGGCTCACTAAGGTTATAGTCTGTATTTTCAGCAGGACTCAGAAAAGGTATCATTTTATAGTAAAATATGCCATTTTAGTGACACACAGTTTACATTCATGCTTCTACTTATTTTTTAAAGTAATCACACATATTCATAAGATTTGTGTCCCATAGGGAAAAAAAGGAAAAGAATCACAAAGACCCCAAGTTAAATACTTGTATATATTTTTAGATGAGAATAAATATATAATTTAATATAAAGAGTCCTGTAAATTTGCTTTTCTATGACAATGTGCTTAAAAATTCTATTTAGATAATCATCATTCAAAAATGATTTTTTAAGACTACTAGTATATGGAAATACCGCAAGAAACTCTTTCTTGTCAATGACTAGAAGATAGTACTATTGGTTTTTGTTGGTAAATTTGCACAGAGACTGGATATATAAAGTATCATTGCTTCTTCCTTTTGCATATTCTGATGCTTGGTGATAAAAAGAGTCAAATTGCTTTAGTTAAATTTTGATAGTAAAATTTAGTTAAATTTTGATATTTTGACAGTATATTTGAAAAATATGTTAGTCTCCAAGGAATTATGCTTCAACACACAGAAGGCTACCAAATTAATGTAATTATTTGAATATGTATGAAATAGTTACTTACATGATATTTAAACATGTAAAGAGATGGCTCCATGAAATTCTTGGAGTGTGCCTGTGAAGTCAAGGTTGTTCAACTGTAACAAGGCCTTCTCTGTGAAACGTTTTTTCTGGGCCAGTTGAGCCTACAGGCTTGAACATTTTGAAACATCTATCCTACCCTTCCAAATTCTCAGTGTTTATGACTGCTGTCTTTCCCCTTCGGAGGCCTGCTTCAATGAGCAGAAATGTTCATGTGAGAAAAGTCAGGCAAGTTCATGTTACTCAGAAGTGTGACACGATCTGTGTGGATTTGTTTTAATAGACTCATTCTGGACATTGAGAGAGTGCTTTGAATTGGATATTGATATTTTCATGGAAGTAAAAGGAATTGGAAATGTTCACTGGGGTAGAGAAAAGAGATTATGTCATGATAACAATCACACAAAAAAATAAGAATTGGTGCTTCTGATTACTGTGGCTTGTGTGCAGTATTGAAAATGTGGTCATTCATAGTTTGGGGAACATCTTGATGTGTTGATTGGTGTGCACTAGTTACTAGTGCCCTCTGCTGGGAAGAATGAGCATTCCGTGTACCGGGAGGGCTGTAGCTTAACTGTCTCCCTTGTTACCAGGAATACAGATAGATCATTTCTTCCATTTCACATGCCATTGTTGTAGAACACACAACATCCAGCATCTCCCTGAGGAATAAAAATATCTTTCTAAACCAAAAACAAGATACACAGAATCATCCCTACCATGTGTTTTTATTGAGAATAATGGTCTTATAATTTGCATCATCATCAATAGAGTTCCCTCTTTACATGCCTTTCCTCCCTTCTTTCTTCTTTTAAACAAGCTACATAATAAATTCCTTACACTTAAATTCATTCCTTGGAACTCTTCTCTATCTTTTCTTCTTTCTCTAAGACATATTGCCTAAAATATATTTTTTAAATCACATATTTTATACATGTTTTAGGAACAAAATACATCAACATAGTGTCACTTCAAACCTAGGCAGTGGCCATGACATTGCTCACCTCAGAAGGTTCCAGTTTATCATAAATGATCAGTTGCCCTGAGTGTGAAATCAAAGTTAGAGAAACATGAAAGACCTCCTCCTGGTACCAAGTCCTTTAAGGCCAGTTCAGACTAGCAGGCCAGCAGTAGGAAACACAGCAGTGTGGGTGTGCAGGGGCTCATGTGAACAGTTCACTATCATTCACACCCCCTGAGTTTGATTGTTGAATGGAAGGTTCAAACATATTTCCTCAACTCAAAGCAAAACTAACCTGAAAACATAAATTGGCCCATTTGGGCTTCAAACTTGACCCAAATGTACAAAAAGGGGGTTCATAACGTCAGGAAACCTGTTCAACCTTTTAGTTTGTTAAAAAACCCAGAAGAGAGGGCCTTTATAGTTATCAAAGGTCTGCATGTCACCTCATCAATAGGAGTCTGCTGTTAATAAAAGCTGCTCCCCGCATGTAGGGGCACCAACCTACTGTGCCTTAGAAGTCCCCAAATGTTCTGCTACGGTACCAACTTTTTTTAGGCTAAATTTATACTCTTTCCAGTTAAACTGTGATGTGCACAGTATTAGTTGTTTCAGCTAAACAAATAGCTAAGGTTAGAAATAATATTAAAAGAAACTCCAAAGAAGTATATAGGTACCATATTGACAATAAGAAGGTATATCGTGGCCCAATTTATAATAATAATTTCAAATAATAGCAGCAAAGAAATTAAAATGTTTCATATTTGCTTTGTACTTTTCTTGGATGTATTTCTAAATGTTTGATCTAATGGCCTATAATCCTGCAGTATCTGCTAAATGGTCTCAACAGTGGCAGTGCCTTCAATGTCATTAGCTTTCTGTAAATAGCTGATATGTCTGAAGCTTCTAAACATCACTTACTTTGTTGTTAGAGGTTTATTTTTCTTCTGCATAGCAACAGAATTTCTTAAATGTGTAGGCAACCCTCATACTATTGTTCTAATTTTTATGCTTGAATCTTTTCTTGCCTTTTGTCATATCCAATATTGCTTTAATATGCAGAAGTCAGGCAAAAATGTCAAAAGAAGAAGAAAGCACCAGCAGAGATTTACTGTAAATTAAAATGTTTTATATCTATAGTAAAAGAAAACTTTAATTTTAAAAATGCCAGAATTAGTTTCGTCAGTATAAAAATAAAGATGTCATGACTAAATAGGAATTTTTAGTCCTTTAGCTGTCAATAATTAATAGATTATTTACACTGGCACACTCACATTTCTCAGCTTTCAGGATTCCATTTACACTTTGATCCTTTGCTCAGCAGCAAATTTAACATCATTGTGACCTTCTTCTGCCCAACACCATCCACCCATCAGACAGGGAGAGCACATCATCTGATATGTGCATTTATTAAGGCAGCAAGCACCAAATATTGGAAAAATGACAAATGCCAGTGTTTCCTATAATAAACTGGAAAAGAAACAGATTGTTCTTAAAGAAAAATCAATTAGCAAGCCTTCTCTACAATGCTCTCCTTTGCAAACAAGACGTTTGCATCCTTTGGTAAAGTATAGCTCTTAAAAGACTATTTCTGATTAAAATCCTGCAGTATTGATAGCAAGTTTATAATGGTTCCATAATGGTTCAAAAAATCCTAATGCTAAGTATTCAGTGTCTTGTTTAATTGCATTGCAAACAACAGTTTAAAATAATTGAAGTATCACTAACAACATGATCTTAGAAAACCCTGGATAATATTTAAAATTATACATTTAATGAGGACTACATTTTAAAAGCAAAAATGAGGAATTCTAAAAAATGATGTCCAAAACTCATATTGTAAAACTCCATATGTCATATTAATAGGCAAAAATGAAAAGCATCAGTTTGAAACCACTGAATCTTAAAAATGTGTAGTAATCAATGTGATAATATTTGGTGAAGATACACAAGACCATTCATGTGGAAAATCATTTTGAAGCTGATTTGTCCTTTGATGTTGATTCATTTTTGCATATTAAAAGATTTTGAATTAGGCCAAAATGAGGTGGCACTCCACTATGCAGTAAAGATATAAAGAACAGTAAAAAATACACACTGTAGCTGCTATGTAAACAAGATGTCAAGTATTATTTGTGGATTTCCTTACTAGGAAATGGTTGTGCAGATAATGTGTTAACATTTGCATTAATGATAGCACTATTAATAATAAAACTGCAAGATAAAGCTTTTGATACCACGTTTGAGCTTGGAATATATAGGGAGGAGGAAAAGTATTACATCTCTAAAAACAAAGGCTTTAATATTATAATTATAGGTATAGTCTTTGCTGGGAGTAAGTAAATGCCATCTTATCTTCCCATGGCCTCTTTTTAGGCCATATTCATTCTGACTCACAAAAGGAACATGGATTTTTCTTAAAGTTATATGAGATTGAAGTGACACCTATACTGCTTTTGTATCAATTTGGAAATTCTAAGCTCTTTTCAACTGCTCCCCGTTAAGAATAAGCAGCAGGCTCAAGCTGCTTTTATTTCCCTTGAAAAGCTCTGTACAAAGATAGCCTTTTTCTCAGCCAGTGTAGACTTGGTTTTATTGTTGGTGCTGTACACTATAACATCTAACCAACAGTTAGGTTAATAATAATAATAGCTTGAATTTGTAGAGAGCTTCTATTTCTATGCAAGTATTTTTACATTCATTATTATTAAATTATGAAAACTTAAGTCTTGAAAGGAATTCAAGTTCTTTGGCCCATTTCCCACCTAGAGTTTTACTCTCTTGTGATACGATTGTGAAAAGGTGAAATATATTTCACTTAGAAAAGGAAAGATTAGAATCAACCATCTCCAAGGCTCCTTCACCACCATGATGTTTCCATTCCGTGATCCTCTTACGTAAACTTCCAAACAGGGTATTTCAAAAGGAACTTTGAGAAATCAATGGGGTATTTTAACAGACTGCGCTAACAAAAAGTTCTTCCATTAATCTGTTGTATGTACCTAGTCCAGAATTACAAATGTTACTTAGCCAATGATGGGATTACATCCTGATAAACTGATTATAAGATGAATATCATAAGTCAAAATGCTTTTAACACACCTCACTGAACACATTAGCTTGGCAACACTGTTCACTGCAGAGTGTCAATTATTTACCCCATTGATCATGTGGCTGAACGGAAGCTGCAGCTCACTGTCACTGCCCACCATTGTGAGAGTATAATACCACATATTACTAGCCTAAGAAAACTAGCCTAAAATTCAAAATTTTTAGCCATGGTTTTTATTGAAATACTTATCACTTGTGCAACATTGTGAAGTTGAAAAGGCATAAATCAAACTATTCCAAGTCAAGGACCATCTGAGTATAAATGTGTTCAATCATCACATTAGTTACAAAGCTACCTGTGGATCTCTTGAACATGCCAAACTAATAAAGCATTTCCAAATGGGTTAAATAATTCTCGCGATGTGGAATATAGAATCTTGATGGTCCAGAAGAGCCTTTCAGGAGATGAGCAAGGTCTAAACTATTTTCATAATAACACTAACACATTTTTTATAGCAATGACTCTTTGCAGTGATTGTGCAAAGCACGATGGGTAAGACTTCTGGTGCCTCATTATGGGCCAAATCCTTAGCTGGATGTTGAGATGCTGGGAATGACCCAAAGAACAGTAACTCATGGATCCTGTCTAGAGCCTCAGTTCACAGATTCACACAGGAATCTGGTGAGGAAACAAATATTTCACATGCATATAACATAGTAAATTCTTTAAAAAAAAAAAAAAAAAAAAAGACTTCTGGTGTCTTAGCAAAATCTCCTTTACATTTCTCTTCAAAGTTGTGTACTTGTCCTTGTGCTTTGACTCATAGAGGGATGAGGAGCAGGGCAGGTTACTCTAGTCCAGGCTCTTATCCTATCAAGAATACACATTTGTGTTCCTTGTGGTAAGTGTCTAGTACACCAGCAGAGAGTATGCCTATGAACTACCACAGCAGAGAAATTGCCTTTGTAAAATTCTTGAGCAGGAAACACTGCCAAATGTTAACTTTGTCCCAGAAATAAATGCATATTGGGCCATATGAAAGATTCTACACAATATATTTTACCCTTAAAAGCAGTGATGCCAGAGAAATCACAAAATACAAATGAAATTTTAAACTTAGGGTAACTTTCTACAAGTTGACATTCATATGATGTATTAGTCAGCTGTTACAGCTCTAGCAGAAAAACCAACCCAAATAAACTTATGGGTGGAAAGGTGTATTGGGAGTTCACAGAAATCAGCCCATAATGGTGGCAGGACAGGCATGGAGGCAGTGGCAGCAGGGTCTGTGGCCCAGAAACAAAGAAAGAGACTCAAGCATTGAGTCTAGGGGAAAGATCTTGAAAGGCTCACCCTCGGTGACATCACTTCCACAAAACTAAGACCCTCCTCCCAAAGTTCCACAACCTCCAGAAATAGTGCCACCAGCTGGAGTGGGAATGCTAAAGCACGTGACCTTTGGGGGGCACTTTATATTAAAACCATGACATATGGCAATAATGTTGGTGGGGAAATTACCACTGTGGTTTTAAAAGAATATCAACTGCTCTGTTTCTGGAAGATATTCTTTGCCTTGGAGGCAGAAAGATGAATGGCTAGTAATATTCTTTCTTATTAACCTGTTTCACAACACAAAATTATCTTTTTATCGGTGATCTGTGTGTTATACAGGATTCTACCCTTACGCAAGGAATCCTAGTGTTTCAAGACGGCTACGGATAAATAGAAGAAAAATATTTCATAAGGTAGATTTGTTACCAGGCAACTCCATAATATTTAGACAACTAAATAAAACAAAGCAGCATTTTGTTTGTGACGTGGGCCAACAGAAAGGTAAGGAGTTTCCACCAGAAGTGAATTTTCGTCTTGGGCTATGACCTCTAAATAAATGAGATTTGTAATGTAAATGCTAATAGAGTCTTCTCCATGGCAGCTTGAACACACTGCTATGAAAACACAGAATACCAAGCATCTTTCAGCTTCTTTGGTTTAGTTTTAATTACTGCAGAACAGCCTTCTCCTGC
Source organism: Pedetes capensis (assembly GCA_007922755.1). Classification (NCBI taxonomy): domain Eukaryota; kingdom Metazoa; phylum Chordata; class Mammalia; order Rodentia; family Pedetidae; genus Pedetes; species Pedetes capensis. The sequence goes on from VMDO01008432.1 coordinate 68,720, forward strand.
TTCTGTAGTCTTCCCTCCGTCAACACCACTCAACATGGATTCTTTGAAGCTTATGAGTTCACAATATAAGCTCACTCTTTAAGAGGGCTTTGTTTTGTGAGATTGCTTAAAGTCTCTATTTTCAGATATATGCATATAATTCTCTGCTACCAGTTTCCATTCACTCTTTCTTTAAATTCTACCCAGAGAGGTAAGTATTGGTGTGTTCAAATCACTAAGTTCAAAAATTGTAGTTAGAAAAATAACTGCCAAAGCAGGCTTACATCCTTAGCCTGGAGCAATCCAATGTAAAAATTGATGTATTGGACATGGAGGAAGTCTGCAGCCATTCCCTGCACCTTAGACACTTTAGGTGCCACCTATTGCTTTTGTTTATTTGTTTGTTTTGGTTTTTATTTTGTTTTAGCTTCTCTCTCTATAAAGCCTTTTCGCCAGTCTTTCAACCTCCTTCCTCCATCAGTGTTCTGTTTGTATCCTCTATGCCAGTAATAATTCTCACAGTGTGGAATACAGAAACTTGAGGGTGCAGAAGAGCCTTGCAGGAAGTAAGCAAGGTCAAAAGTATTTTCATAATGGTACTAACACACTTTTTATTGTGTTGACTCTGCAATGATTGTGCAAAAGCAGGGTGGGTAAGACTTCTGGTGCCTTAGCAATGACATCCAACTATCCAATATAGTCGATGTGTTTTCAACTGCCACGTAGTCAGTTTTTTAAAATCCAGTTTCATTTAGGAATATTCTTGATGAAATAGTGAAAATTATTAATTTTAATTAAAATCATCTCTGAGTACAATAGTTAATAATTCAGATGATGAAATGGGAAGTAAACATGGAGTGATTTTGCTGCCTATAAAGATAGAAGTTTTGTCTCCAAGAAATGCACTTGGGTGGTTGTTTGTGTCATGAACTGAATAAGCCACTTTGTGGAACACCATTTCACTTCAAAGAATGACTGGCAAACTAAGTCTAGTCCATCTTTTGTGTTTAGGAATCATTTTCTCAAAAATAAATGAAGTGAAGCTATCATGTCAAAGAAAGCAACTGACCATTTTTGTGGCCACTGATAAAGGTTTCAAGTGAAAACTGGAATTTAGAAAACTTATATCCACATGATAAGCTTAACACCTCCCCAGGACTTAAAGGCTTTTGCATGGAATTGACAATGATATTAATGAATGGAATTTTATATTGTATTATGAATTGTGTTAACTGTTGGAAGATTTACATAACTCAGTAAACCTATATTTCCCCAAGACCACTACAAAATGTTACAAAAATCATGCAAAACTAAGAGATCCACTCAAAATGCAAAATAGGCCAATGGATTTTAATGTATCAGAGTATGAAAAGTTCATTATATAGTTTCAACTTTAATATCACATGTAACCTTTAAAAAGCAATTTCTTGTCAATTTGGTGAATTATCAAAGAGAATTATCCACAATAATCTTAAAAGATTTTCTTCATGTGCTTCAACTGGAATAACATATCCCAACAGATTAAAAAGCAGTAGATTTGAGAATCCAGCTATCTGCCAGTGAGCCAGACACTAAAGAGATTTACAAAAATAATGCAAAAATAATGCCACTCTTGTTGCTAATTTGGGGGGTTTTGGAAAATGTGGTTATGCTCTATAACAACACTTACATTAGTGTAAAACAGTGTTTGGGAGAAGGACCTGGCAACCCACTCCCAAAAAACAATCAGCCATTGAAAACTCTGTGAATAGCAGAGAAGCACTGATAATAGTGTTTTGCCTATTGTACATAGGGTTACTATGAGTCAGACACTGATTCAATGGCACTTATCAACAATAACAACAAAAAATAGTGTAATGGGAATTGTGATTGTGATTTTTTAGTTACCAAATATTTTCTAATTTCTCAGCTTTAATTTCTGATATGATAAACGGTCTCCTATCCAAGTACTACCCAGGCCTGACCCTGCTTAGCTTCTGAGATCTGATAGGATTAGACTGATATAACACACAAAAACAAAAATTTGGAAAGAATTCAATAGTTTTTAAAATTGTACAGAGATCTGAGATCAAAGTATTTGAGATTCACTTATATATGCTCATCAGGGCTGAAGTTTAGGTCAGTTGGTAGAGTGCTGCTCTGCACTCTCTGAGGCCCTGAGTTTGATCCCTAGCACTACAAAAACAGGAAAATGACATGGCAAGCCACTCCTGAACCAATCTCTAAACAATCAGCCATTGAAAACCCTATGATGGTCACTGTGAGTCAGACCGAACTTAACGGCACCTACCAACAACATATGCTCACTCCATTCACTGCCATTTTATGTTCATAGGTTTTTTATCCAACCAACTTCTCTTCATTCAGACCATGAGTCCTTAGTGTGGAATCCTGAGGAGATTCAAAAGAGTTTTGAAAACCTTGCAATGTCTCACAATTTCACCTAGGATTACTTTTTTCTGGGGTAAGGGTTTTATAAGATTCTTTATGAGTCCCCCAGAACCACAGCTTTTGGTTAAAGTCACAGGGAACATGTCTTCTCCAAATTCTGTCTAGAAATCACCAATCTGGAAGTCTCTGGATGCCTGTGTCAAGAAAGAGTGACCTAATTTAGCAAATTAAACATTAAATTGATCTATGTGACTCTACTATATGCAGAACCCCAGGCTAGAAACTGGAGGGAACGGAAAGAATACGGGAGATGGTACACAGCACCAATCACAGGAGCCTCTTCCTTCAGTTTCCTTTCTGTTGCCCACCTCCATTCCTCCAGGTGGGTAGGTGCCCTCCCTGATGCTTCTCTGATTCCCTCTCTACATACCCACCACTACACATCCCACAGCACAGGTTAATTTCATATTTCTCTCCCCTGCAAGCCTGGAGTCCCTGGAGAACAGCAGCTATGTTTATTCATCTTTGTGTCCCCATGCCATGACAGGCACAGAGCCTGGGATATAAGAACTGCTCGATTATTATCAATTTTAATGTAATGAATTTAATCTGGAAGAAGGAAGTAGAGCATAAATACTACCATAGTGACATAAATCATATGGCATGGTGGCTCACAGTATAAACAATAGGATTCAGACTTCTGGATTCAAAGCCAAGGTACTACTGCCTAATATCTTACACACCTTGTACAAACCAGTTACCTTACCTGTGAAATAGGAAAACTAATTGTCTACCTTGTAGTATTGTTAGGAAGTAATTGTTATGAGAATAAACAAGGTAATTTTTGGAAAATGTTTCTGATAGTGTTTATACATCCATAAGCCTCACTTGGTAAAGAGCTAAAGTCATCCACACCTGACTAAAAGAAAGTGGCTGTAGAAGGGCCAACATTTGAGTGAGGTGCATTTTATTCCAATATCCTTTTTTTTTTTTTTTTAGAAATTTTTAATGTACATCATAATGTGATTCATTTTGACATGCTTTTCGTTGTGACAATTTTCATATATGCAATTTGATAAGCATTATACATATAGGTTACCCCTTACCCTCCTCTATGTTTCCCCCCAATATCCTTTTAATTATCAGCAACATTCTTACACTTGTTTGAGGTTAAATTTATAGAAGTCAACATCAAGGTAGCAATCAGGGGATCATCAACTTTCCATTTTATACCCAGTTAATCTCTGATAACTTTTCTTGTCAAATGACACACTGTAGCATTGTAAGGCATTGTGCAGTGTTAAATGTTATGCACAAATAGGTACCTAATGGTGGGTTTAAGGATGTTGCAGCAGTCCAACTTCTTTCATTTTCCTGATTATTACTGCATTTGCATAATGTATGAATTCAAACATTATTGCTGTTAAATAATGCATAAATATTCTCCCATGCTGAAATATGTCTATTTCCTCTTCATAAATTCTGTTGAGTCTATCGTTCAGTGGTTGTGCTGTTTAAAATGTACTTGGAGATCTGCATACATCAGAACCATGACTGCAAGAAACATCATAGCCTGAAGAATGAACATACTCAGAAGTGGAAATGAAATGCACCTTATTCAATGTGCCCCATTTTCCCACTTTGAGTGCATTGTCCTAAGAATCTAAGGCTTAGTATTTTAGGAATGGCAAATAGCTCCTTGATCACTTGATAATCAGAAGGGATTAGCATGTCTAATAAAAATTTCCTGGAAGGTATCAGAAAGAAAATGTTTTCTTTCCTTATTGTTTTTCCAAGGAGAACTAGAAATATGAGCATGATCATATACTTCAGAGATTCTCTTGCATACTAGGAAATACTGTCTAAATTATTAGAGGCAATGATAATTGGTATGAATTCCCACTTCAACTTTACAGCTTTAAATATTCCATTTAATGCACTCTCAATGATTCTCTTATGGAAACCACAGCTGCTTCTTTGTTTTATAAAATATATGTTTAAAACCAAGTATGAGTGTCTATTTCCTAACTGTATTGTCTCCTTTTCTTTTCCAAATAGATGACTTGTCTGTCGAGTTCCATTTCATTTGTTAAAAAAAGATATAGCCCAGGACTTAATTTGGAATATAATATAGTAGCTTCTCTTATCTTAGTCTACTTTCTGTTTGCTGCTAGTATAAAATAATCAAGTGACCAAAACACACTCTTTTAAAAATTGTTTTATTTTACGATTTACCATAATGATGCCAAAAGATGTCTGTCCTTGTATTGCAAATGCCGTAACATTCGTTACTCACACATACAATAATGTACACATAGGAAGAGAGCCTATTTTCTGTCAAATGGATTTTCTGTCACTTCCCTATTCTATCTTCTATTTGCTACTGCTGATAAAATGATGTGATGCATTCAAATGTTTAAGAAAAAAGGATATGCTTTTAAAAGAATGCATTTTTAATTCTAAGTGCCCTCTTTATAAGCAAAAGATAGCTCTGAAATACATTGCATGAACTTCATACTCTTAAATGGGAATACAAAAATACTTTTATTCTAAAATTGAATATACCTGTTCAACAAACAAAATAAAATGGACTGTGACACTGCATGTCAGTTTTACACAGGGAGCGCCCAAACAAATATTTGCTAAAGAAATCAATTTCAAATATTACAAGGCTACTCATTAAATCTTTTCCACTTTGCCATAGATCATATGCAATGGAGCCATCAAAGCATGTGAAGAGAGCAGAGACCCAGCACTGGCACTTCAGATTTAGAGAATATAAATTTTCTGCACAAAAACTTAAATCAAATTTGCTTCTTTCTCAGCCTCCTTAATGAGCAATTCTAAAGCCCCATAGAACAATTGATGTTTTAAAAAAAAATCAATAGCAAAGCGGAATGTGGTGTCACACTCCTGTAATCCTAACAATTAGGAGGCTGAGGCAGGAGGATTGTGAGTTTGAGGCCAGAAGCAGCCTGTGCATCTTAGGGAGACACTATCTCATGATAAAAAATAAAAGGGGGTTGGGGTACAGCTCAGTGGTAGGGTGCTTGCAAAGTATGTGTGAGGTTTTAGGTTCAGCACCCCCCAGTACCCCTAAAAAAGCAATAGGAAGCAGACCACTGTGTGTGTCGATCCAAGAACATCTTCTGTTGGAGAGATCATGGCCACAATTTGGAAACTTTAGACTTTTTCTCCACAGCTTATGTCCATGGGATATAATTACTACCTAAATCTTAGGAAGTAGAGGGAGTTGCCTAAAGGAACATGCCCAAAAATTGTATTGTCTTCAACGGAAAAGAACGTTCATGAGAACTTCAAACCAAATTCTGAATATTTCAATCCACCTACTGTCACTTTTTCCCACTGTTACTGTGCACAATGAAGGAAATTGGAGAAACTGCTCAATAGAGAAAAGGGCAACAGAAATTGTAGGAAAATAGTTGCCTACCAGGTGCGCTCTACCCTGAGGCCTTCGAGGGTTGTCAGCTCTCCTCAAATTACTTCTTCCTTGTTTATTACTCTTTCTCTATCACAAGCACTTTTTGGGCTTTTTATCCATTCAACTAGACTCCATTTTTAGAATTATGTAATAATGCGATTGTATATCTCTGGGCTTATGTATCACCTCTGCCATTCACAATTCCAGGGAAAGAGCAGATCTGAGAACCACCACTTACCTCAGCTCTGCCTGAAAGCCCCTAGACTCACGCTGGCAAAAGAATTCTGCCTCGGAATTTCAGTGTTTTACTTTTAGACCCGACTTGACGCACCTAGCAAAAATACAAAACAAAACAAGGCAACAATGAAAATTTGATTCAACAAACAAAATGGCATGCTTGTTTTTTACTGAGGCATATTAAATAGTGTAAATAAAGATGAAATCACATTCTATCTGTGGGAATGCTATAGCAACACTGGGAAGTTCTGCAATTTTTATAAATCTTTTATGTTGGATATTTCTAGACTCTTTTTAAGTCTCTCTACATCCGTTCGAATGGTGATTTTTTTTGTTACCTGCACAGACCCTCAACCAAGAGAGCTTGTTAATGTAATAAACCTTTGAAAGACACTAAATTTCCTCAAGGTACCAAAAAAAAAAAAACCACACACACACATCTCATGAGGTCTATTGATTGCAAAGCTGCTCTGAGCTCTAAATATTGTTATGGTCCTAATGTTCCCAACTGCCTGCACAAGTATTTCTGACTCAACGTCTCATGAAACTCAAAGCCCTGGTGACACCTGCGCCCACCCCGATGTTCCCCATCTGTCCTTGAACATAGATCCAGTCTCAAGCCCTTACTCATGTAGGCAATTTCTCTAAGGCTGAGACAAAAGAGTGTTTAATCAGAAAATGTATTAACTAATTGGTGAAGCTTATTATAAGAATCCCCCTAATTACTCTGTGGTGTCAAGAAAAAGGGCTTGTCAAGAGAGTATCAGCCTACAACTGTGACAGCAAAAAGAAACACTTGGAAGTCCTCCTCCCCTGGGCCTTTTCTTTGATTTCTGCCTTTAATACTGATAAGAAGTGACAGTAGTTGGATAAAACAATCAAAACTTGAGTTGAAGAGCTTATAAACCTTCTGACACTTCAATAAACCAAAAGCCAATATGAAACTAGCAAAGCAGTTTTATTTTAGCTCTGGCTAGCCACATACCACAGACATGACATCCATTTGCAAAATTCCAAGCTATCTTCCTGATATAATATTTTACTAACTTGCATTTCACATCTTTTAAATAAGAAATAAATGCTAAATTCTACCAAGAGAAATAAAATCTTTTATAATCTTTTAGACAGTTGTTGTCATCCCTCAGGAGAGCTTTATGCCTGCTGCTAAATGTCTACAAATCAATATTTAATATTTTGAAACATGAAGTCTTAATTATCTATCTCCCCTTTAAGCGTGAAACCCACAGTGAGTGAAAATAAAACCATTTGTTGGCTGATGCATTGATTGCCACTTATTAGCACTTTTTTGATCTGCAGGTCAGATTACAGGGCTTCATTCCAAACACATACTATACTTTATCCCTTATGCCTCAATATACGAATGAAGACAGAGTGTGGTAACTCAGGGCTGAGTGAATATCCTTTTCACTTTGGTTCACTGGGCTAATACTGATGAATTACAGGAGAAAAAAGAAATGATCTTCAAGTCATAACTGTTATTTATACTCCAGACAGAATTTTTACTCTTAGGTACAATAACAAAACAAATTCTAATGCCCTGTGTATAAACTGGAACATAAAACAGAGTGTTTATATCACTCCCTACCAGGGAGGAAAAGGGAAATTGTGCAGTCTTGGTCAATTGTATAATATCACAAATCCCCAGCTAAGAGATGGGGGAAAATCCATGGTCTTCTGTGGACCTTTAATCTGTCTGCAATTGATCAGATGCCTCAACCACAACAGAGAGCTGAATCCTGAGCAGGGAGGTCTCCTGCCTCTGGGAACAAAGAGGTCACAGCTAGATTGATAATAAACTGGGTTGTTTTGTCTGTTGGGTTTGGTTTATTTTTCTGAATGTGCTCATCAGAGCAGTTGGGAGCTTCTTGAAATGAAACAGATGGTTACGTGGGAAAAGGATATGTTCAAGTTCCAGAATGTGTGGATGGGATTTTATTTCAAAAAAGAAGATTTACAGATGTAACTAAGGATCTCAGACTGAGGTCATCCTGGATTACTCAAGTAAACCCTAAATCCAGTGACAAGTGTCCGCCTAAGACATGCACACAAGACAGACACACAAAGAGAAAGAAGAGAAGATCATGTGAAGATGGAGGCAGAGATTGGAGTATTGCAGCCATAAGCTAAAAGATGCCTGGAGCCACTGGAAGAAGCAAAGAATGGTTCCTCCCAGAGCCTTCACAGCCTAGCTGATGCCTCAGTTTTGCACTTGTAGCCTCTAGCGTGGTGAGAGAACACATTCCATTATTGTAAACCATGAAATCTGTGATTACTTTTAAGACAACCCTGGGAAACTAATGCACATGGCATGAATACAAGACTTGATAGGAAGCTGGTGCATTAGTTAGATTGTGACAAATAGTTTGAGTGGATTGGTCCTAAATTCATGGGGTTAGAGTTTCAGTAGTATTTAAAGGCTTTCCTCAAATTTCTTCTTCCTTGTTTATTTCTCTTTCTCTATCACAAGCACTTTTTGGGCTTTTTATCCATTCAAGTAGACTCCATTTTTAGAACTATGTAATAATGTGATTGTATAACTCTGGGCTTATGTATTACCTCTGCTATTTAACCCTAACCATCACTAAATCATTTTGAATTTAAATTCTGAGTTGAGTTCGATGAGCTCCTGTAATGGGGAGCTAATAAGACCTCCTTATCAGTTTGTTGTAAGATTAGAGATATGTTTGTTAAGTATTTAATATGGTACCTGGAACATTGTTGGTGCCCAAAACAATAGCAGTCATTACCTCTCCAGGTATTTTTTGGGCTAAATAACAACATGCAAACTCCTTGATGCCAAGAAAGTATTAAATAAATGCTATTATAGCTATCATCATCATATATTTTGGCTCCCTGGAGTTCCCATCATGCCAAATTGGTGATTACAGGCATATTTGCTTGGTGGCTGCCTTTTCACTGGGGTCAAAACCCCAGGCCTCTAATGTAATACACAATCCCTCCCTAATCTGGTCTGAGCCCAGCACTATTGCATTATGTGCCGCATGTTCTTATTTCTTCTACACCAGCACTCTACCCACCCCACTGCCTCTATTCAGTTCCTCCTTCTTCTGTTTCACCTTTACACAGCTGAAACTCTCCACCTACCCGTATTCTCACCTAACTCTTGCCCATTCTCAGGTCTCAGCTAAAATGCCACTTTCTAAGAGAGGAATTCCTTGACATCTACCCACATGTGTCTTAAGTAAGTCCTGTGTTTCCTTTCACTACATGCATTCCACTTCACAGTTACTTATTTACTTGAGTGATTGTGTGCTAAACTTGACTTCTCCACATGTAGCTGGAAAATTTGAGGAATCTTAAGCCAATATATTCCTATAACTGGTTTTGTTACCAGAGATTCAAGGGGAGCACAGAGAGGCAGGTCCCAGAATCTGGAGGCAAAACCCTGGTCTTTGTATCTCACATATAAAAGAATTCATACCCAGTACAGAAGTTATAATAAATATAGGACAGGTTTATTAAAGACAGTACACCATTAAGAAATAATTACCGAGAAAACTGGGACACTTAGAAAAGCTTAGGTAAACTTGCAAAGGAACAAGTTTCCCTGGGTTAATCTGCATAAGGATATTTCTGTTTCCCCAGGAAAAGGTAAAGTCATAGAGAACAGAGTTAACAGACTTCTAGAGGGAAAAGTACCTTCGACAGACAGAGAAGATGGAAGGCCCAAGAGAAGGAAGAGGCATGCACATAATTGCTAGAGAAACAAAAGAAAAAAGATAAAAGAGCAAGAAGAAGAGAAGAAGGAAAAAGAGAGTGCAGGCGTCTGTTTCTTCTAGTATTATTCAGACTAGGGCACACCTAGTGTGACATCAGCTCTCGGTGCCCAGCTCTGGGTACATGGGTTGAGGGATTTTGTTTGCTAAATGGCGCAGTGGCTTGGATAGGGGGTGGGACCCGTTTGAAAAAATCCTTCCAATGTCCTCAGAGACACACATGGCTTCTTCATCATGGAGGAAAGGCAGGAGCCATTTTCAATCCTTTTTCTTCTATATCTCCTGCTGAAGCCTAAGCTAACCTGCTTATCAGTTTCATCACTAGTTATTATAGTTATATTCTTATACTGGTTTCATCACAAATTTTTCCATGGCTACTTTAAGAACAATCATTCATGTCTGCTGGACTCAGATCATGGATTCATTTTTATTAGTGGAAGGAGAGATAACTTTTCTTATATCATCTCTGATCCTCAGTAAATTATGAAGCTTGGTGAACAGGTGGAAAGGAAGATTGAATGGGGAATTCCTCTGCAGAAAATGTAAAATTCAAATTTTCTGTCCCAATAAATTATAGAACGGGGAAAAGAGAGGAAAGAGCCACAAATTCCTACGGCTTGGTGTTCAACTTTCTGCTTTGGGGGTCATGTTAGCTGGGTAGGGCTGCCATAAAATACAATGGTCTAGGCAACTTCAACAGAACTTTGTTTTCTCACTCTTTTGGAGACTTGAAGTCCAAGATCAAACTGTCCACAGACTTTGTTTCTGCTGAGGCCTCTCTCCTTAGCTTGCAGGTGGCTGCCTTCTCACTGTGTCCTCACATGGTCTTTCCTGTGTGTGTACAGCCATAATGCCCTTATATCAAAATTCCCTCTTCTTACAAGGACAGTAGTCACATTGGATTAGAGTCCAATCCTATGATTTGATTCAATCTTAATTACCTCTTCAAAATCTCAATTTCTAAACAGTCATATTCTGAGGTACAAGAGGATGGGGATTCAATATATGAATGTGGAGACACAATTCTGCTCAAACAGTAGTCAATTTTGAGGGTAGGGGAATGATAGCTTTATGTGTAAGGAGGTTTCCGAGCCCAATGATACAAGGTGGGAGATAAGAGGCTGCTGTTTTCCCAGGCATCACTTGGTATGGATGTAAGTATCCCATACCATGTTCTGTAGAAGCAACATGGCAACACCAGACTTGGAAGGCAGCTAAGGGGACAGGAGCAGGTCTGCCAGCTTCCCAGAGACCATGCGAAATATGTGTGTATCTGAGTACCACAGTAAGCACACGTGAAGTTGTCACTGGGGACAGCAGGCCAACAGGGTCAGAGCATCAGGACCACTGAATTAGAGGCAAATGGCCTGACCATGGGCTGTAGGGACAGATTCTAAAAATTCACCTAAGCCTCGTTTTGCCTAATCAGCCATGAGAGTCAATATCTAAACCACACCATGTGAATTCTCACTTCCTTCTTTCCCATGATCTCAAGACCACCTAAATAATCCCTCTACAACCAGATGCCACTATGGAAAGGAGTCGACCTAAACTAACCCTTATAGGGAATAGAAAAATTCTAAACTTACTGAAGATTTAGCCCATAGAGATTGTTAAGTGGTTGAGATTGAGATAAGAGGTACTGTTTGTTCACAAGTTTGTATTTCCCTGTTACCTAGAGGGAGGAGTTTCATGAGGAATATTAGACAAGTTGAATGGTAATGTGGAATAAATTTGGACATTCTTTTGACTATAAACTCCAAGAGAACTGGCTTGTCTATTGGGTGTACCCAGCACAGAGTTGGTGCTGCAAACATTTTCTTAATAAACAGTGTTGCCAAGCTCATAGCAATTGCCATGTCAAATTCCCTGTCTACCTTCAAAATTTTACTTAAGGCTTTTCTCCATTATGGTATTTTGCACAACTGTTTAGCCTCCATCATTCCAAGTAATTCCATTAAGTCAAAGTCTCTAAACTTACAAAATAGTGGTGGAGACAAATCTTACCTCCAATTCCAAATTCTTCCAACCACTAAATCTTGTGCCATCTCTAATTTAAGGCCCTATGATGGATACGACACTAATTCTAACTTGCCTAGCTCTCTCAGCTCATTTGCCTAGCTTGTTTTAGCTCTTATAATTCCAAATCAAGAATTATTCAAGCCGGGTGTGGTGGTGCATGTCTGTAATCCCAGCGGCTGGAGAGGCAGAGGGAGAAGGATTGCAAGTTCAAGACCAGAGGCAGTCTGGGTAATTTAGTGAGACCCTGTCTCAAAAAGTAAGAAAATGGGCTGGGGGTGCAGCTCAGTGATACAGCATTTGCAAACCATGCAAGTGGAAGGCTCTGGGTTCAAACGCCTGTACCCAAAAAAAAAAAAAGAAAGAAAGAAAGAAAGAAAAAAAAAAAAGGAAGGAAAGAAAGAAAGAAAGAAATATTCACCATTAACAAGCAACATTTTTTTTGCTGTCTCCCTGCCTCAACCCTCTAACTTGGCTCAAGCCCTTTGCCAAACCCAAATGACTGTCTTCCTCCTCCTATCCACTTGTTCATTTCTATGCACCTGAGTGCCTGATCACTGCATCCTTGATGCCTCAATTCATCTCTTTTTAAAAACTTCTTTTACATTGTCTACATTGCATATTGCATGCAGATTTCTATGCCAGTATCTCACAATTTAATATTTAGTCTTATGTGTATATGGTATACATAAAATAGTAATATAATTCTATAGATAGAGATACATAATACACATATACACATATTTTACATATATACATGTGTGTGCAGCTTATCCTGGGAATCATAATATTCTCTTTGGAAGCAGTCCACATCTTTAACACACATTAATTTTGAATTCCATAGCTCATAACATACACAGATAATAGGCCCTCAACAATGCTTTTTAACTGATCCTAGATCAGACATATCTTTATCATCTAGGAAATGTGCCAATAGAAGCAAAAAAAATTGATTTGTATTTGTTTAATTTTTTAAAACAATTTTCCATCTTTATTGTTTTATGAATTATTTTCATTTAAGCAAGTAGGAAAATTTTCCAATGCCAGCCCATCTGTTCCTCTTCTTGACTTTGAAGTGGTCGTCAGGCTAAATTGGTAACATCTTTCATTCTGTGGCAAGGCCCCATGTTGTCGCGGGCATGCAATTCCAATTTCATTGCCCTATTGAGCCAAAGGCAAAGAGAGGCAACCAGAGATAAATCCCTTCAAAAACTCAATAAGTTTAATAACAGCTAACAGACACGGAGTACTACCCACCATAGAAATGCTTAATTGCACTTTGTCATTAAGTTGGCTCTAATAATAAAGGCTCTTTGTGAAGGTCTCTTCCCCTTTGGTATTAAACTCTGAAGAACTGCCCCGAAAGGGGCCTTGAATATCCATACCTTCTATCAACTCCTTTCCACACATGCATACTCTTCCAGCTACAACTGCACAGAAAGTAATAGAAGGAGAGAGGAAGCCAGTCTACATGCAAAGTTCTCCAGGGAAGGCCCCTTCACAGTCCTTCTAGATAATATTACACCTGTGTTTCCAAATCTTTATCTGAGCCAGTTCTATCCTGTATCATCCAAATCACTCCTGCTTCACTTTAGACTCAATTTATCTTAGGTCGCCTTACGGAGTCCAAAACCAAATTAGTCATATAAGTGTGGGGATAAAAGTAATAGACAAGGAGCCCATTGCTTCACTCAAGCATGTTAAATTTATTCTTACATTCCATTTACAATATTATAGGAAAAAAAATACAAATGAAGTTTTATAGGCAAGATTCACTTATGCTATGGTCATTACTACAGATTTTTTTAAAAGCTCTTTTTCCCCAAAAGAAATCCACTCACTAAACATAGGGCAGCAAATTATTCTCACCAATCTGAAATGTGGAAAAGGAACTAGAGAAAGTTAAAGAATGCATTTATGTTAATATAAAATGCTAGAATCACATTTATGTTTCCTGACTAATCCATTTCTTCTAGCTTTCTTTTGCTTTGTTATTTTCTTCTGGAAGTTCAAGATTTGCACATATTTTCCAGATTACTCTACTTAGGAATTATGAGAAAGTTGAGCAAATAATGGGACCAAGACAAAACCTTATTGTTGTTCTTGTTGTTGTTAGGTGCCATTGAGTTGAGTCCTACTCACAGCGACCCTATGTACAGCAGATCGAAACACTTGCCGATTCTGTGCCAGGCAAACAATCTTATTTATGTTTAAGCCCATTGTTGCAGACACTGTGTCAATCCATCTGGTGGAGGGTCTTCCTCTTTTGTGTTGACCTGCCACTCTCCCAAACATGATGTCCTTCTCCAGGGACTGATCTCTCCTGATTACATGTCCGAAATATGTAAGACGCAGTTTGGCCATTCTTGATTCCAAGGAGCACTCTGGTTGCACTTCTTCTAGGACAGATTTGTTGGTTCTTTTGGCAGTCCACGGTATATTCAATAGACGTCTCCAGCACCACAATTCAAAAGCATCAATTCTTTTTCTGTCTCTCTTGTTCAATGTCCAGCTTTCACAACCATATGATGCCACTGAAAATACCATGGCATGAGTCAGACGCACCTTCATCTTCAATGTGACATCTTTGCTTTTCAACACTCTAAAGAGATTTTTTGCCACGGCTTTTCCTAGAGAAATGCGTCTTTTGTTTTCTTGACTGCTGCTTCCACGGGAGTTAATTATAGAGCCAAGCAAAGCAAAATCTTGGACAACCTCAATCTTTTCTCCATTTATTGTGAAGTTGCGTGCTGACCCAGTCATAAGGATTTTTCTTTTGTTGATGTTTAGTCGTAACCCATATTGAAGACTATGATCTTTGATCTTCATCAGTAAATGTTTTAAATCTTCTTCACTTTCAGCAAGCAGAGTTGTGTCATCTGCATAACGCAGGTTATTAATGAGTCTTCCTCCAATCTTCATGCCATGTTCTTCCTCATAAAGTCCAGCTTCTCAGGTTATTTGCTCAGCGTATAAATTGAAGAGATAGGGTGAAAGTATACAGCTCTGATGCACACCTTTCTCAACTTTAAACCACTCAGTGTTTCCTTGTTCTATTCGAACAACTACCTCCTGGTTCATGTACAGATTTCTCATGAGCACAATTAGGTGTTCTGGTATTCCCATTTCCAAAGTGTTATCCATAATTTGTTATGATCCACACAATCAAATGCCTTTGCATAGTCAATAAAACATAGATAGACATCTTTTTGATATTCTCTGCTTTCAGCTAATATCCACCTGACATCAGCAATGATGTCCCTAGTTCCCCTCCCTCTTCTGAATCCCGCTTGATTTTCCGGGAATTCCCTGACTATATACTGCTGCAGTCACTTCTGAATGATCTTTAGTAGAATTTTGCTGGTGTGTGATATTAATGATATTGTCCGATAGTTTGCACATTCAGTTGGATCCCCTTTTTTGAGAATAGGCACAAATATGGATCTCTTCCAGTCAGTTGGCCAAGTAGCTGTTTTCCAAATCTGTTGGCATAAACATGTTAACACCTCCAG